>JABUQX010073991.1:0-34195 GCA_015478945.1 Trachelipus rathkii | reverse complement strand
TTCCCATCTCACAGGTAGACCAGAAGATTCAATTATAGCGTTACGCTTCTTTGATTTGGTAAATCCAACATGTGTGTGTTTTTATTAATTTGTTTAAAGACTTTATTTTTCACTCCTCACTTATACAATTGCAGATCCCAATTTACATATTTACATAAAATAATAATTTTTGAAAAGGAACTAGATTAAAAATTTTGTAGGCTTGTATCAAGTATTCGCAAAAAATGTTATTTTGTTTTTATTATACATTTATGTTTTCCATTTTAAATTTTGATCATAAAATTAATTTTATGAAGAATATATAGATTAAATTTTGGTGTTACACTTTGAATAATAATCTTGATCTTAACATCTTCCCTCAAACAGAAATCCTTCTAGAACTTTATGAAGTAGTTCTATTGAAGTTTTAAGCCTTCTTCTTAGTCTCTATCCTAGATCTTCTCATTTTTTCTTTTCCTTTTCTCCCAGCTGTTTTAATTGCATCCAACTCCGACGACAGTCAGCATATATATATATATATATATATATATATATATACTACTTATATATATTATATATAATTTATCATATATATTATATACTATTATATATTTATATATATATATATATATATATATATATATATATATATATCTATATATTATATATATATATATATATTTATATATCTACTATATATATTAAGGTCATTCTCTCTTTTAAGCCAAATGTTTATTTGGGTGGTAGGGATGAACTACTGGTTTCTCAAGGAAAATAATTAGCTAATTTGGACTCAGGCAAGAAAAGATAATATAGAAAATTTAATATATTGTGGAAAAAGTTTTTTTATGTGTCATGAGGTGAGTAAAATTAAAAATAAAACAATTAAAATAGGCTTGACTACGCTTTCAAAATAAAAAATGTAGTGTTTTCTATTAATAAAAAATTCAATTAAGTTTTTTCTGCAAATTTTTGTGTGAAAAAGTTTATACAAAATTGTATTGTTGGGGTCGAATAGAGTTGTTTTTTTTTAAAATCGACTCCTGACTCTGACTCCTGAACTTTTTGGGAGATAATTCGACTACAGACTCAGATCGGCTCCTTACCTTTGAACGCTCGACTCCGACTACATCCCTTATATTAATTATATATATATATATATATATATATATATATTTATATATATTATATAATATATAATTATATATATATATATATTATATATTATTATATATTATATATTAGATATATATATCGGAATTCCGGCCGGAACTGGAATTACTAATGTACTTGATAACTTAAAAATTATTGGAAGGTGATTATATTTGTACTACCCATAGCAATCTTTTAACAAAATATTAATGGTGCATTGTGTTGTAACAATGGTCATTTAATAACGTGTTTTCGGTATATGGAATGAGGGGATTCCAAAACATGGTTGTTCAGGATAATAAAATACTCATTAATTCAAAATTTTAAATCCAATTAAATATTATATAATACTATATAATATTATATAAATATTATATTATAAATATTATATATATATATATTATTATTATATAGTTATATATATATATATATATATTATATATATATATAATATATACTATATTAATAATATATACCATATTAGGTCTCGAAGGTGGCGCAGTGGGCTGAGTTGTGCGTTTGACGCTTAAGGTCGTGAGTTCGAGTCCTCGTCAAACGGGATTTGTACTTTCGACTAGTTTAACAGGACGGACACGAAAAATTGCTGTTTGGTAGGAGATTTTTAATTATTACAGTTTGGCATAGAATGTGATAATGCATAATTCTCAATACCCTCACCTCACTAATCCTAGCCAAACACTACAACGGTACAACCTTTAATACACATACAGACAGCCTAACATTCCTATTCGCTACGCACGTATGGTCTGTTAGTTTAGGACCTAGCCAATCGCCCCATGATTGGCGGATATCTCGGGATTGTCGACTGAGGCTGGGAGTTACTATCACCTGTAACTGTGACACCTTTCACTTCTGTATGGCCCACTGGTCGGGAAACATAAAAAAACAGAACCTTTCCCCGCATTGTCGATGGTAAAATTAAATAATAAAAAAATTAAATACTATATATATATATATATTATTTATATATATATATATATATATATATATATATATATTAATTATATATATTAATATATATATATTATATATATATATTATAATATAAATATATTATTATATATCTAATATATTAATATATATATATATATATATATATATATATATATATTAATTATATATATATTTATATATTTATATATATATTTTATATATATATAATATATATAATATATAATATTATTATATAATATTATTATATATATTTATTGCAATGGAATACATTAGTCCAATTTTTCAAACTGGCTCGTAGGCCTGGGTAGTTAAAGAAATAAATGATTCGTTTGAATATTTAGCTATACATATATTCTGTAAGTAAATGATATTCTGATCAGCTTAGATTACTCTCGGAATTCTGCTTAGATCTCAAATTTTATTGTATGAAGTTGGTAACATCATCTCTCTACAAAAAATATTTTCTATATAAATAAGAATTTGGTTGAGTGAAAGGCCATTTTCAATTTTTTACTCTTCTTTAGTGATTGTGAACATGGCTGGTTACTAATTGCAATAAAATTTATATTTTCTGAACAAAAGCCTGTGATTTGAGATCTTTTGATGGCAAAATTTTGGGGGGAGGGAAGAAATTTTTTTCCTCAATATCGACTGTTTCACGGTTTCGATCTTTCGCTATTTGGGGTTTCCATTGTTCTAGAAAATACAGGTTTCTCCCTCCTTTACTATCCAAATTTTTGACTTTCCAATATTCTCTTCGGTGATGATTTTCATATGTTTATGAAGTGGCATTGTATAAATGTTTTTGGTGAATTACTAGTATTATTACCTTTGTATTCTTTTTTTTTTTATTTTTTTTTTTCTTGGCATATTTTACACTCTATTAAGATTATTGTTAAACAATTATTATAAATAGTACAAAAATTTTTACCGAATGATGGCATTTAAGACAATTATTGTGAGGTATTTTTGACAATCTGGTAATCAATTAATGAATAAAATTTTTATCAAAATTGTTAATCATAATATCATATATATTATATATATTATATATCATACTATAATATATTATATATATTTATATATATATATATATAATATTTATATATATTTATATATATTATATGTATATTATATATATATATAATATATAGTTATATAATTATAATAATTATATATATATCAGTATATATATATATTATAATATATTATAATATATACATATATATTATTATTATATACTATATATATATATACATATATATATTAATATAATATATATATATATATTATATAAGATTTTTATTGAAAGTTAAGGTAATATGACTATGTTTTTTTACATTTCCTTGTTAGTTTAAAGGAAAGTTCAAATTAGAATTCGATTCCGGCCAGACATTTTTTTTTGTCGATTCCGGCTAAATTCCGGGTCGGCCGATTCGAAAATATTCAGTTCCGGTACACCCCTTTTATATATATATATATATTATATAATATACTATATATATATTATTACTATATTATTATACTATATATATATAATACTATATTAATATTCATATATATATAATATATAACATATACCAGGCGAATAGGATATATATATTGCTAATAGCGTATCAAACGACGTTACTTGCATAAACCTTTTATCATCAATATCACGGCGGCCAGCCCCTCTCTATATCCATGATGATTGTATAGGAACATAAAGTTTTTCATTCGAAGTAATGGCGTAACTTCTCACCAAATAGATTGTACGATGATTAATAACCGCTTATTGACTACTTGTATTTTAAATATACAGACTTACCAATGACAACAACCTTCAATGTTTGAGACGAAAGTACCAAAACGTATGACGGGTTTCTTTTTTATTAGTCGTGCTAGAAATCAGTATTAATATTACCATTATCGAGGAAATTATTATTTGAAGATAAAATAAATGCTTTGTGTATAATTGACAGGCAGGATTATAATACAAAAATTTTAATAAAAAAAAAAAATTTGTGAATGTACCCATAATATAGTTATAATAAACCAAATATTCATTTATTATATATAATATATATAATATTTTATTATAAATATATATATATATATAATATAATATTATATAAGATATATATAATATATATAGATATAATTATAATATTATACTTATATATGTTATATGATATATATATACTTATAGATATATATATATATATTATAATAATATTATATATATTATTATATTATATATAATATATAATATATATATATATATATATTATATATACTTATATATATATATATTAGACTCAAAGGCTGAAAAATAAACTATTGATATTAATATTAATATCATATTGGCAACTAAAATTTCAAGTGATATTGAAATCCCACCGTACACAAAAGTACACGACACATGACGCAAAACAAGGTTTCCATTCGAAGCACCAACAAAACTAGTAAAAAAAAACTAATGGAATATTCAATACAAAAAAATGGCAATCAGCTGGGTTGAACGTTAAAATGCATCTACCAAACTCCCATGGTAGCATTGTTGCCTTGTTCTCTGGCATAGGCGTAGAGACAGACGGCTTATTTCCAGGGGTGGAAAATTCTTAGTTCTCCTTCACTCCGTAATTTCATTTAAACTAGAAATGTTGAAGGGATACTCTTTGACAAGCAAGCAGGCTTCCATCAACGAAAGTTCGCTAACCTTCTTAGATCTCCTACTGATAATTTTTGGCTCCTTGCCAAAAACATCTCTAACAACTCTTGTAAATCTGCTTTCCCTCCTCTTATTCGATCTGCATTTTTCTGTTGCTAATCTCCAACTGAAAAGGCCATCTCTTCGGCCTCCTATTTTTCTAACTCAACCCTGACGATTCTGGCATTCCTCCTCCCACTCTCTCTCTCAGGTGTCCTATGTCTTTGCCTGTGATATACATTTGATCGGGTGTGCATGGGCTCCTGAGACTATGAACGTTAGGGAAGGCGCGCGGGCCTGAGATGGCATCCCTCCCAGTGTTTTGGGAGTGTGCTTCGAGCTTGTCCCTCCCTCGTTTCAACTGATTTCTTAACCACTCTTTTGTTAAGCTCATTCAAAACAATGTAAAAGTGAGTCTTAGATAATAATGCCCCAGGGAGTGCGAGGAGGAGAAATTTCAGGGGCAAGAAGGCGTTGGTATCCTACATTCATAAGGAAGAGGGATGTTGTTGAAGGGCCCGAATCTGTCAAAGTGGAAATCAGAGCTTTTAACTAAATAATAATCATTGTAATTAACCTTTAGAAATCATTATTCTAAACTGTGTAACCGCTTGTTAATATAATGTACCTAAGTTAGACAAAAAGCCGGTATTAACACAATCCACTAAATAATATAGAACTCGATTATTAATTATTAAACAGACATATTTAATTAATATGCTTGATATGCACTATTAATTATTTTTTAACATTGATGGTCATTGTATTTACCACTTGATTAATTATCTTAGAAATAAGATAAGAAGTAACGTTCTCTTTTTAATCCACGTGTTACATAACTCTTCAAAGGTTTATTAATATATATTTATTATTATATTATATATATATATAATATATATATATTATAATATAGACTATGTAAATAATATATATATATATATACTATATATTATAATATATATAATATCAATGGACCACCAGAATAGGTGCGGACTAGCGGAGGTGCGGGGTCGTCAGGAAATTGCACGTGCGGATCAAAAGAAGTTTCCGCTCTTTTGTTCCGACACACCATATGTTTTGAACAATGACAAGTAAGTTTAATGATTTAAACTCTTATTAGTTAGATAAAGAAATATAATTTTTTAATTTTAAGTTTATATAACCTAATCTACTTTTGTAAGACCTTATTGGTTTTTTAATAATTAATTCCAAAACCCAATCTCACCTTAAAGGTACCATATATAATGAATAACATTTAAATTGTTTTATTAGACTGAATGGCTTTCCTTCATCTATCAACTTTTAATTTATTAAATTATTGTTATAAATAACTAGGCAATATCTAAATCAATTGTGGGTGAAAACCCATAATTAATATATATATATATATATATATTATATATTATAATATATTAACTTACTATATATATAATATATATATATATATAATCTTTATAATTTAAATATATATTTGGGGTTCTTAACGAGATTAATATATATACTATATACTATTTAAATTTTATATAATCTTTATATTACTAATATATATTATATATATTAAATTATATATATATATATATTATATAATATATATATAATATATATTATATATATATGGATTTTTATATAATTTTTTTTTAATGGAATTAAGGTAGATATTATATATATTGTGGATATCTGCCAATATAAATACATTTGATTATATTTCTATTTATGCATGTATTATATATATACTATAATATATATTATTATAATTATATATATAAATAATATATAGCTACCGAGCTGATACATAGCATTAGCATCGACTCTGCAGGGGTCGAGGCTTTCATGGATTCTATTAAAATCATTGAACGAAATAGACCTTCTTATGGATGGATATGGTTGTCAAAATATTTCAGAGGGAGGCGAATGATATATAGGTCGAGGACCTGAATTAGCAATAGACTGCTGAAGGAACTAAACACCAGCACCTCTCTCACAGACATCTTTCCCTTACCGATAGGCAGAATTTGTTGAACTTGTCATAAAATATAATACACCTCTCAGTTCTGCTGCTGTAAAGCGAATATTTAGTATTGGTGGGATTATTTTGAGGGCAAAGAGGTCAGGCCTTAACTGCTTTAATTTTGAGCAGCTAATAACTTTTTGAAAGGTAATTATGGTCTTCTTGTCCTTGAAGAAGACATCGGCCGATGTTAAAGAAACTTTTGAGGAGTTATTGAAATTTTTCACAATAGATAAATATAATTACAATTTATTTGTAGGGATAAATATACTATTTAGATATTATATTAAACCTTTTGTTGAAGTCGCACCACTATTAGCGCGAAGACGTGACGAGACATATTGAAAATATGCGGAGGTATTGCCTTGAGTCAACATCGAATAGCAATGCGGCCAGGAGCGCTAGCGGATCACAGTTTATCTCCGACGAGTAGGGAGAAGATCGCGCTAGCCCGAACTACCCCTTAATAGAGAGGCAGGTGCCCACCCTGATACTTATAATATATATATATATATATATTATTATATATAATATTATATATAATATTATATATATATATATTATATTATATCATATATATATATAATAATATATATTAATAATTATGAAAAATTTTTCACTTTTTGAAAACGAAATATTTATTAATTAATCTGAAGATTGACATTATTTTAACAATAAACTATTGCATTTATGGCTACATTTAAACCATGTTTCATTTGTAGTTGTTTGAAGCATATTTAATAGAATTTATTAATAAAAATTAGTTATACTAATGAGCTAATGATTGGGAATCTGATTTCATAATTTTCGGGTCGTATCATAAATAAAAGCAAAATAGTTCACAGAAAAAACTAAAGCTTTGATGGGATTAAAAATGATTACATCTTTGACTCAGCGTGTTTGAGTTTTTTGCTAAAATCAGTTACAAAAACTCCCTTTACCTTTATGCTTTAAAACTCAGGCCTGTGTATATCTATAAAGTAAATTTCTTATTTACATATGCCTTTACTATATAATATATATATATATTATTAATATATTATATTATATATATAATATATTATTTATACTATATAATATATTATATATTTAATTATTATATACTATATATACTTATTATATATTAATATATATATTATATACGTACTATATACATATATATATGAGTATTTATATATATATAAACAGATAATTAAAATTGTAAAAAGAACGTTAGCTATTTAAAAATATTTCCTATTAAATGTTATACAATTATTTATATAATATCTCTAAAGTGATATCACTCATTATATATATAATATATATATATATAATATCTATATATATATTATATTATATATATATATAATATATATACCCTAATATATAATATTACGTATATTTATGAGGGTTTTCAAAAGAGTATTGGATTAATTTTTATATTAGGGATTAATAATTTAAATTAACCCTTAATTGCGCAACTTTCATTTCCAAGTCTAAGTTCCTGCAGCGACACACATTCCCAACTTTAAAATTGCATTTGATGGGAACACTTTCTGGAAGTCATCTTGTATGTTTGAAGTGCTTTCCTCGAATTCCCTGAATGGTCATGACATCATCAAATCGTTTTCCTTTTAGAGTCCGCTTGAGTTGAGGAAATAGGAAAAAGTCACATGGTGCCATATCGGGCGAGTATGGAGGATGTGGCACCTGCGTTGTACCATGTTTTGCTAAATACTGTTGCACAACATTGGCCAGTGTTAGTAGGTGAGCCATCATGATGAAGGCATCACAGGCACCTGAGGCTCATAACGTCAGAACGTTTTTTTACTGGATAGCATCTGACAATATTCCTCCAACACAACTCCAGATAGAACTCATTAGTAAACGGTTTGCCTAGGTGGTGGCATAGTTATGATGCAAATACTTCACATATCAAAAAATACCAACAGCAAACACTTGGATGCTGGCTTACGAACCTTCTGCCTTCTTATGGGGTGGGGATGTATTAGTGATTATTCCACTGAGGGACGATTGTATTGTTTGTATTCGTAGGTCAGTTTTACCGTACAGCCCACGACTCAATCACCTGTTATAAGTTCCTTCAAAGTTTCAGATCAATCGGTGAGATCGCTGGAAAAGATCTGCGCGACAAGCATTCACGGCAGTTGATCCTTTTGAAATCCTCCGTCAGCAGGCGAACGGATACGAACTTCTTCTGCGATCACGCGTCTTTTCTTCCAATCAACAAAGGGGGTCAAGATGGACTGTCACATGGCCAATAGAAAAAGCCACACTCCTGTGCAAACTTACGAAGTCATCGTACATATCGCCCTGCCGTATTATTGCGACGACCCTAGCCACCATTGTCATCATTGAGTGATGTGTGCCGGCGTCCGAACGCCGCATCACTTTCACAAGAAATGTCCGCTATTAAACCGTATAGGACAACCATTCCAATACCTGTGACCACCCATAGCTATCATCTTCATAAAAGACGTTATTCAATAATGTAAACGTTATTCATCGCTGTATTCAAAACAAAACAAACATTTACTGAAGGGACACGTTGCTCGATATTTTCACACATTTTTCAAAATTCGCAAGACTTCAACAAAGACGTCTTATCAGTGATCTCCCAATGAGGACTGACTCACATCAGTGACTTGTACTCGCTCGATAGCTTGCATGGACATGTACGCACATGATGCACTTACCTATATTTTCATACATGCATTTTACACAAACGTATACATATACATGTAATCCGGATACTATTTGAACAACCCTCGTATATATATATATATATATAATATATATATATTATATTATATATATATATATATATATATTATTAATATAATATATTATATATATATATATAGTGATATAGATAAGGGATTATACTATATCATATATATAATAATATATATATATCTATATTATATATATAAATGACTATATCATACCGTATATATTAATTATATATATATATATATTATATATATATATATATTATATATTATAATATATATATATATATATATATATATATATATATATATATATTATATTATAATATATATAAATATTAATATTATAATATATAATAATTGTAATCTAACTTTGTGTAGGTGACATTTCAAAACGAGTCTCCAATGCATAACCTGGTTGTAATCGGGCCAAGTTTTTTCAAGGTGGTTACAAAACTTCCTTTCTTATTTTTTTTTTGTAACATACTCGACATCTTTTACGGGGTTTTGTTTTTTGGGTGCCTGGTATTTTCTCGGGGAAGTGCTTTCCTAATAACCTTGCTGTATGTACTACTGTTGGACCAGGTGTTTTTGAAGCTGTTAACCCTTTGACTACATGCATACAGAAATCTAAATAAGTTACTTTTTTGATACTATTCATATTATAGATTCCTAGGGCATCCAACACTCTTACTTGAATAAAGTGCATTGCTAACTTTTTATACCATTTTATAGTTTTCCTCGTCATTGTATAGTAGTGCAAAACCTGATCAGTTTTGTCGACATAACCCATGTGGGTATTGTAGCTGTCAATACACTTCGGAATATTTTGGTAAATTCTGCCTTCTTTTGATCTTCTGCTTACTCTAACAATGGTGTTTTCATGAGCATTTGATAGCATGTAGACATTCCTCTTATCCGAATATACCAGAGCAAGAAGATCTTGTGTTTCAAAGGCATGAACCTGGGATTTTTCTAGTTTTTTTGTGCCAATCTCCTTTGGTAAGCCTTTTCTGTTACTTCTAATAGTACCTGTTGCACTAGTCTTGTTTTCTTTCAAGTACTGATATAATTTTGGTGTTGTATAGAAGTTGTCAGTAAAAATATGATGACCTTTACCAATGTAATCTTCCATCAAAATTGCCACAACTGATTCAGTTTTTGAAAAATTTCCAAATACTTCCATTTGTCCTGTATATATTTGCGATTTTATCGTAACACCATTACTGTCCACTATCTTGAATATTTTTATACCAAATCTAGATCTTTTAGATTTTATATATTGCCGAAACATTAGTTGACCTTTCCACAATAACAATGATTCATCCAGACTGATATTTTGGGAGGGATAATACTTTGAACTTAGGGCTTCCTCAAGTAGATTCAGAAAATCTTTTACCTTTAACAATCGTCTGTTGTGTTCACCATTCGGAGCTGTGTTGTTTGAGTAATCTTGAAAATGTAGAAATCGAAGAATATTACAAAATCTATCCCTTTTCATTACTGAACTGAAGATAGGAGTAGAAATGTAAGGGTCTGTTGACCAATAAGAATTTACAGAAGGTTTGTGGATTATCCCCATCAAAAAATATAATCCCAAAAACTCTTTCAGTTCCGGTAACGTAAGAGGATGCCACAGCTTGTACCTAGATTTATTTTTGATCTTATCTTTATTTTCTTCCAAATATTTATTGGCATACGTATTTGTACTATTTACAATTAGTTCGAAAACAGAATCGGGACAGATAGTAGAAAAAATTTCAAACATATCTTTTCCATCAGTTGGAAACCGAATTTCGTTGACCCCAGTAAAGTTCTCACATTCCCTTCTTGAGCCCTTTTGTTTCCCTATGTCCGTCCATTGAAAAACTTCTTCATCCAAAGGTATTCTTCTTCTTTTATTTGAAATTGGAGAGGTAGATGAAGAACCAGAGATTGGAGAAGTAGATGACGTTGAAAGAATATCCACATGTGAAGATCCGGGTACAGGTGAAACCGAAATTCTTTTCTTTGAAAGTGAAGAGGCAGATGAAGAACCAGCGGTTGGAGAAACAGATGACGTTGAAGGAATAGCTCCAAATGAAGATGCTGGTACAGATGAAGGCAAAGCTATGGGAACAGATGATGGTGTGTCAGAAACAGATACAGGCGTAACCGAAGTTCCATGAGACGATGGTATAAGAGATGAAGATCCTGCCGCAGTTGACGGTCCGCCTAACAGTGTAGATGAAGATTTTGAGATATCCAATAATGAATATACAGGTTCTATATCTTCATCTGCTTCATTATAAAATCTAAAATCTTCTACTGCTCTATTCAACGTTGTCAAATCACTTTCACTCTCACTAGAATATATAACTTGACCATCACTATCTGTTTCATATTCACTGTCACTTGCGAATAAAAGATTATTATCCAATGGTTCGTCTTTTATTTCAATTTCTTCTTTGATGTCCATGTTTGGGTAGAATTTTAACTTCTGTTGAAAATATAAAGATTTTTATAATAATAATAATAATAATAATAATAATAATAATAATAATAATAATAATAATAATAATAATAATAATAAATAATAATAATAATAATTAATAATGTAAAATAACTGCCTTGTCACTCCCCCGGAAGATCCATGCGCACCTCCTAGGAAAAAACACGACTGTCCAAGCTCCGGGACCCACTACGAAGACCGAGGGTCCTGGGTTACACCGGCTAAAATCTGATGGCTGGCCAGACTCAAGAAAGCCGAGGATTTCCCATTAGTAGCCAAAGCACACTACCAATGTACTCCATTAACGGTCTGAGTATGAAGATAAGTATCATCTAATTTCTACAAGTTCTTAATTACCCCCTAAACAAAATAAAAAAAAAAATAAAGATATAAAGAAATATGCTGTGTGTAAGTAGTTACATAGAAAAACTCTGAGTTTAGGGCGTTGAAAAAAAAAATTCCGTAATATAATAATAATAATATAATAAATAATAATAATAATAATAAATAAAAATAATAATAAAAAAAAATAATAATAAAATAATAATAATAATAATAATAATAATATAATAACAACATTAATAGGCAGTAATGAAGAGGTGATAGTGAATGTGTGTGAGTTTGATGGTGCAAGGAATAGGTATTTTGGGAACGAGGTTAATAGGTAAAGTGAGAAAGTTGTAGAATGGTAAATCAGCAGGTATGAATGGAATTTGGTGAATGATCAAGGATATGGCGTGAGATTATGACTGATGGGATATGAGCTTGTATAAAAAAGCGTTTATTGGAGGGTATAGTTCCGAAGGATTGGAGGAAAGCAGTAATAGTACCATTATATAAAGGCAAGAGAGACAAAGGGAACTATAGGGGAATTAGTTTACTGGTGTTATTGGTAAGATATATGCTGGTATTTTGACTGAAAAAATGCGTCGAGTGACTGAGGGACTGATTGGTGAAGAACAAGGTATATTTTAGAAGTGGGATAGAGGATGATGAGATCAAAATTTTACTTGAAACATGAGTGACCAAATAGAGAAGATATATTGTAATTTAGTTTTATGGACTTTGCAAAAACGGCGTATGAGTCTTTAAAAGAGAAGCTTTGTGGCAGGTGTTAGGGATATATGGTTGTTGCTGGTAGGCTTCTGAATGGAATCAAATGTCGGTGTGAAGCACTGTAGTAGAATAAAATGAAGTGAAGAGTAAATGGTTTAATATTAATAGTGGAGTGAAGCAGGGATGTGCAATGTCTTCATAGCTACTTAATTTGTATATGGAGTGTTGAAAGAATTAGTGGAGGTAGGGGTGGTAGGAGAGGGCGTTAGACTGATGAAGAATAGAAGAGAGTGAATGGTGCCCTGCTTATTGTAGGCTGATGATTTTGGTTTTGTGCAATTGGTGAATCTGAAAAAAGTTTAAGAATCTTGGTAGGGTAAGTAACAGAAGGGGTTTGAAAGTAAATGATAAGAAGTAAGGCGAATTTAAATATTTACGTTATATGTCGGATAAAAAGGGAACAAATGATGCAGTGTGTAGTAGGAAAGTTGTGAATGATATTAAGATGGCTGGTGAAATTAAATCCTTGGTGAATGTAAAGGGACTAAGTCTTGAATGCGCTAAAGTTCTGAATGAAGGTATGTTGTTGCCGGTGTTAATGCATAGAATCAAAACTATCGTGTGAAACAAGATGTATAGACCTAAGGTGCAATCTGTTTAGGTGGATATTCTTAGGGTCATGTTAGGTGTGAGAATAATTGATAAAATGAGGAATGAACGTGTTACAGAGTTTATGGTGTGATAAAAGGAGTAAGCCAGAGAAATAAAACGAGAGGGTATCGAGACGGTTTGGTCATATGGAAAGGATGGATGATAGTGGTGGCTCGGGGGCTAAAAAAGTGGATTGATTCAGTAAAGGAATGTTGCACACCCCTACCTCATATCTAGTGGGAAGAAAAAGAAAGAAAGAAAAGAAAAAAAAAGAAAAAAAGGAATTTTAAGAAAAAAGAAAAATAGAAAAAAAAGTTATAATAATAATAATTTTATTTAGGGGGGTAAATGTACAGGGACCATCACAGCACACAGTAATGTAGCTATACTGTATCAGTATACTAACTACAGAGGAAGTCCCTAACACACCGATACATGAACGGTGCAGAAATAGTTAAATCTTATTATAAGATGTTCTGTTCCAATAGGAAGGCAAAAACTTGGTCTCTACGAAAGTGAGAAGATTCGGATAGGATGTGCGATAGCGAGCATATCAGGGAAGAACTTGCTTCTAAAAGCTGAGATGGCCTTACAACCCACAGAGATATGAACTACTATAAGAAGGCAATTGGAGGATCAAAATAGTCAGGTCAGGGGTCCACCAGCGTCATGAGGAATCCATGGGTGAGATTGGTATGATACAGATGCAATCGAACCAGGACCACCTCCAGGAGGAGGCTCATTCTACAAAAGATAACCACTGTCAAATGGTGGGTTTGATGTACCGAATTTTAGAACCACGAGTATCCTCTGCTCACCATTTCAGCCAGCCAGAAAGGAAACCCTGACGTATAGTAATGGAAAAATCTGTAGCAGAAAAGTGTCCCTGGCGAACAGGAGGAAGGTACTGGGCATTCAACACCCTGAGTTGCCGAGTGTTTGGCCTCCCTATCAGTTTGTTCATTTACAGGAACAGCCATTTTGGAAGGAACCCAACAGAATATACTTTGCTTCTTCCCATCCAACAAGCAGAGGGACTTATGAATGGCTGAAACCAAAAGGTTTCTTGTCGATCTGCAAAGCAAAGCCCGGAGCGAGCTTCTAGAATCAGAAAAGATGTTATAGTTACCCTCTGATGTGATGGAAATGAATCTGTTCACCGCCAAAGACATCGCTATCAGTTCAACCGAAAAAACAGACAAATAAGGAAGGTGGAAGGGTGTGGAATACAGTGATCTCTAGAAACAACCAATGTCCCCACCCCTTCTTCCGTCTTGGAACAATCAGTGTAAACTGTTATCAAGTCTCTATGGATTTCCACACAGTACATAAAGGAATCTCTCAACTGTACTGTCCTATGTTAAATATTGAATCATAATGCAAACAGTAGGAAGCGGACAAACCCACTTTTAATAGGTGGAGTTGAAATCATATTGCATGAGCGCTCACTGAGGAAGGTTGGGGAAAGTGAAGATGGAAGTAACAAACCCAGGAAATGGTCAATAAAAAGGATTGTGATAGTAAACTCCGATGAAGTAGGAACCTGAATGCAAAAGAATAAGGAGCACCTGAGCTGTTCATTCCACAGGAACTGGAGCATCACTTCCCCCTTCTCTCCAATTCCAGGCTTTCTCTCCTGTGGCTACCAAGAAAACAGAGGTACGACTGGAAGGTCTGCCAATAGATGGCATAACCATAGTCTAGCTTAATCCATACCAGCATTATGTAAAGGTGGAGCATGGTGTTTCTGTCCATACCCCAAGTCTTAAATGTGAGGTACCATAAGAGATTCCAGGAATGGTGGCAACAAACTTTGAGGAAAGTAATGTGAGGGAGGTACGTGAGACGCTCATCAAGTAGAAAACCCAAGAACCACACCCATAAGAAAATAAGAAATTCAATTAGAATAATAATAATAATAATAATAATAATAATAATAGACAATAAACAATATCACGAATCAATAGTCACCATTAACACTATAATAATAATATAATAATTAATAATTAATAATAATATATAATCCCACTTACCTGGAATTCTTCCAACCTGAATCTTGTCCAAAGCTTTGGCTGTTATATGTAAAATCTTCTGAACTTTCTAATAGTTTGTCCTTAACTTCAAATTCACTTTAAAAATCCATAATAATCAACTTAAACTTTACAATATTTTAAAGATATCTCAGAATAACACAAAAACTTTTCTGTTTGATAAAACAATTAAAATATTCAATTATTTGCCTTTATTACTGAGTGGATACTGATATTTTTATAAATACTTTAGATGCAATGTTATACACAAATATAAAGTCAAAATTAGTTTGTCTGAATAAACTATACCATAACAATACCATTAAAAATTGTAGAACTGCCACCAAATTTTTAAGGGAAACTAAACCATAAAATAACTAGACAATTACTGAAAAATTCTTTTCTCAAAAACAAAGAGAAAATGCCTATTTTCACCTTTTAATGCTGTGACCTTTAGTGTTCCTATCATGGCTTATTATGAACTAATTCTCTTTAATATTGTTGAGACTTAATTTTATAAAGCTAAATCACATGCTATCACTTCTTACTCCTTTTCCGCAACAAAACCAAACTCAAAGGTCTTTCAATCTCTCATCTAAGCTGAATATTTTCATATCTATCTTTCTTATAGATTCTTGATCAACTTATTCCAGGGCAGGATCAAATTAGATTAGGATAAAAAGTTAACGAACATTATTTAAGAAAACTTTTAATAGCAAATCAACAAACACGTCAAATAACTTTTCTGAAGTTGAAAATATTAAAAGTAGTTTAAAGACTAAAACTATTCAATTTTTAACAAGAAATGAATGAATTCAAAAGTTTTCTTATAATACAGTATTTACCCAGTGTGTATAGTATTTAGGGTTGGCCACACCACAGGTGCAAGTGCGTGGTACACATAACAACAGAACCAAAGTTTGCTGATCTTAGACCAAAAGGGTGTGTTATAGTAGGTGCAAGTGGTGTACACAGTGTATGTGTATGAAAAATACATCAAAAATGTGAAACTTGTGATTGATGGAACACACTTGCTCATTAAGGAAATTTACAGTGAGTGCTGTGCAGACATTTGGATCGCACAGCACCGCACCGCACCACACCGCACCGTTCCGCACTGCACCAAAAGCAAGCGAAAAAATATAATTGAAACAAAAAAATGTTTTATAATAATATTTATATAATAATAACATAATATAATAAATATATTATATTTATTATTATATATATATTATATATATATATTATTATATATATATATATATATATAATATACCGATTATATATATTATATATATATATATATGAATATACTATAATATATATATATATATATATAATATATATATGCCTTATCAGTAGATGCTATTAGCTCACAGATTTATCCAGAGCAAATAAGGGTAAAGAAAGGAAGGTTTTACAAGTTTTTTGTTTTTTTTATTGAAAGCAAAGAAAAGCTAGAACGATGGTAGGATCATTCATTTTTTGTTGCAAACCGCTTAGACGACTTTGATATCTCATTTCACAAAAGAGCTATACAACTCATCAGACTTAACAAACAGTAGCAAATAGAGCAGTAAAACAACCCATATAGTTCTAACAACCATTTCACAATGATACCCAACTCTTTCTCACATCCCATTAAAATGACAACCACAATACACGAATTGTACAGCAACACATCAAAATATCTAGGAGGAGAAATATGCTCATTCGCTCTTCTCAATATTTTATTCTTGGCTTCATTGTCTAAGGATATTAATACTACTTCAGATTATTATACCGAGAGAATGAAACAAGATGTTTGCTGATATTATAATTTGTATCTTCAGTGATTGCCGAGGCGAGATGTGGCAATGGTTAGAAAATAGAATTGTCATGGGATGGAAGACTTATATTTTTATCTCAAAGCTCACCTAACTGGCAGAGAGATCATTAATGTTCTTACCTTAAAATAATTTGTAGAATAACGTTATGTGTTACTTAAATGTGGCGAACTTTAAATTTGGCCTGTATTTTCTTTAGTTCTTACAAAGCCTTAGTCGAATGATTAAAGTGTGACGCAATCGACCTATATTTTGAGAGTACTTTGCTGACTGTTGTTTGAGATATCACAACATTTCTATTGTTGGTGGCTGACGGAGTTTGCGTTTTTCACTCAAGAAAGAAACAATTTTCTTTATATTGGCACCAGCATCTCTCATGACACTGTGAACATCATCTGGGTATAGGTTCCATTTTGCCAACATTCCATTAAATACGCCACTGAGATATTCACCTGTATGACGTTCAGCTAGAGGTTCAGAGCACGACACAAAATTTGGCCTTTGAAATAATTGTCAACGGCATGACTACTCAGAGAATACAAAAAAACTGCTGATTGAGTATCTGACCATTCGTGGGAATAAAAAGCTAACTTGAATGATTGCTTGATAGAGGTTATTAATTCTGAAACTGTAGTTTTAACGCTGTCATACATTTTCTTTCAAATAATATCTCCGTAGTATTTTTTTGAGTAGTGTGTTGAAGAGACCGATACTTTCGTTAGCCGTACAAAGCCAAGAATTTCAATGTGACGAAACAGAAGATCGTCTATTACTATAATTTCTGTAAATTTACTATTTCCATCCTTTATGATTTTTCGTTTCAGTGTCCCATATATTTGTATTTTTATATAAGTTTCAGGAGTAATCTGCTTCGTTCTTAAACTTGGAATTGGAGATCCTTTACTCTTTTACTCATTTTCCTTTCTACATTCTCCTTGCGTTTGCTGCTTAGATAGTTCTTAACCCAGATATCATTCTTCCATTCCGAGAATAATTACGATTGCAAAGTGTACGGTTTGAGATGTCATGGAAAACAATATCGAAATAATCCCAAACCACACTGGATAAGGATGCTATTGCGGAATTGCTTCAACAGTTGATTTTGAGCAAATATACTCACAAGCACGAGCCTATCAATAATTAATTAATATTGCTAGATTTCGATTGTGACTCAAATTACTGTCACTACCTTGAGACGGCATTAGTCAACTCATTCTAATCAATTTCTCACAAAAGTTGCTAAATTTTCTAACAAGTCCCATCAGAACATTTTCTATTCACATTCCGAGTGTCCGCGTGCGAATGCAAATAATTTATTTTTAATATTTGCGAAAGTCAATGCGAATATTTAAAAACACCGAATAACTAATATATATATATATATATATATATATATATATATATATATACATATATATATATATATATATATATATATATATATATATATATATATATATATATATATATATATATATATATATATATATATATATATATATATATATATATATATTTTTTTTTTTAACTTTTCAAAAAAAAATAGTAGCTGGAATCGTACAGTTACAATAATTTTAGATTCATTCTTGTGATTTACAAAATTACAGTTATCGTACAGTGTTATTACTGCATGAAAAATGTTTGTAATATATGGCAGTAATAGTTGCAATTGGTGCCTATGATATTGATATTTGTTTTTTCCATATATTCACACTCTTCAAACACAGAAAATTTATTAACATTATGATAACTGTGGTAAAGAGAACCAAAAGAAAACTGGCCCAGCTCCGAAGCATACTCCTTGAAACAACGAGTTGTATGCCTTCTGAGCAGCATGTCAAAACTTGATTACATAGGCTATAATTAATATCAGGCTATAGAATACTTAGGGTTACATAGGCTATGATATAACAAATTTAACCGAACCATAAATTTAGGGAGGAAAAAACTTTAAGACAGAATGAACCTGCTCATCCCATCGACGATAACAGCAACCTTCCCATCTTTTCGGAAGTCACCATAGCGTTCTTAGTGTCAAAGTTTAGTCATTCCTAGGGTAGTTAGCGTGGAAACTACTCTGAGTTCTCACGTTAGACAGATTAAAGTGCAAAAAGATGTCTTTAATAAAGTTTGAACTACAGGTAAGAAAGTATTAATATAATTTAAAAACTAACTGTAAGATTGGAGCCTGAGTTACTCAGATATCACTATAGCATGTAAATTGACGTATTTAAAGCAATACACTGGGGAAGCATAAATCAAGAGTGTTTAAGAATGGTTATGACGAATATATATATATAGTTATATATATATATATATATATATATATATATATATATATATATATATATATATATATATATATATATATATATATATATATATATATATATATATATATATAAATATATATATATATATATATATATATATATATATTATATATATATATATAGAAGAATATATTTATATATATATATATATATATATATATATATATATATATATATATATATATATATATAAGCATAAATAGCACCTTAAAAGAAATTACAATATTAGAATAAATATGTTGGAGGGAGGTAGAGAAGAAAGAATAGCACTGGAATTGTCTAAGGTGGAATTAGAAGCAAATGTTTGAACAAAGAGTTCAGCTTTAGTGGAAGGTTAAACTGCAGTTGCGCTGTCGATACTAAAGGAGAGCAAGAGGAAGAAAGAAATCTAAGAGTTAACATTTTTTAAAAAATTTCAGAAAGGACGTGAGGTAAGTAAGATTATTGCATTTTTTACTGTGAATTTTTTTTTTTAGATGTCATGGAGAATAAATTTTGTACGATTTTGGGATGAAATATAAGTTGCAAAGGTTTCTGGAATTTGAAGATGACCATAATTCCTAAAGGTAGCGTCTCTGTAACTAATAGCACGAGAACAAGCAGAGTTAAACCAAGGTTTCTAGGTTTAGTTGAAGGTAAAGATCATGGGGCGCACACATCCATACCAGAGAGAATTAGCTTGGGCTTTGCACAATCATAGGAACCCTTTCCACAAAAGCTGCAGTCTTTCCATGGGAAATCAAAGAAGTACGACCGCAAGTCGTCGGACTTGCGGTATTACTATTTGCAGCATTGAAGTGTCAAAAACGTTTTTCTCGCAGTAGGTGGGGGTCTTTTCTGCAGAAGACTTGAAGATATAAAACAGAAAACAGATATGAGAGTGAACGGAGGAACCAAGAGGAGGAAAGAATTTAACAAAATAAGAAGAAGGATTAGAGATTAGGAAAAGATCTAGAATGTTGCATTCATCTCAAAGATGATCAGAGATACGGGTAGGGAGCGGCACTAACTCCTCGAGGTCATTCTGGATTGAAAAGTGGTAGCAAGTTCACCAACTGTATCTTGAGGTTTAGAGGAAAGCAATTGGCCAAGGTGAGCGTTGAAATCACTAAGAATGATGATTTCAGGGAAAAAAATGTGAAGAGAGAGAATGTGTTTTAATTTGGTAGCCTAAGTAGTCGAACAATTTAGGATAGTTAGTTAAGTTAGGAGACAGATATACAGAACAGATGAAATTAGTGGTAGATTGACAGGTTAACTAAAGCCATTAGATAGAATATTCGGAAAACTCCAAATCAAAGACACGGGAACAAACAACATCATTGCAAACATTGGCACAGCTGCCTTCGGCTGAAAATTGAAAGAGATAGTAGGAGTCAACAGAGTAGAGTTTGAAGTCAGAACGCTCAAAACCTAAGTTTCGGTTAAGAATAAGAGATGAGGTTTAGAGGAGGAGAGGTGATGTCAACAAAATTAAAATTAGATTTAAAACCGAGAAGGTTACACAAATTTATGAAGGAAGGAGACCGTACATCAAAACAGGCCGGCAATTCCGTGACGGCACCAACTTCATCACCGGAGGCTGTCAATGGCCTTTAATGGTGATGAGAGTAGGGTGGATAAGGGGTTATTTTTGGAAGCCACCCCTAAAGGCTTCTCCGAGACTAATCGCGTGGCTGCCATTTTTTCCCATTTTTTATTTTCTTTTTAAAAGGTAAGTGTTGTCTGTAATTGCATTTCATTGTGTGTGATAAGGGAGAGCTTGCTGCAATGTAAGAAAAATGTGGATATGAGCGCAAAAGGGAAGAACAATTGGGCACTGGAGTGCCATGGGATGTACTCTAAGACTCCATATATGCCCAACGGTAGGTAATCTCATCTCTTCGGGAGCATTAGTTCCCTGAAATATATATATATATATATATATATATATATATATATATATATATATATATATATGAGATATATATATATATATATATATATATATATATATATATATATATATATATATATATATATATATATAAATATTTATAGATATATATAGATAGTATATAAATATAATAGTGAATATATTTTCTTTTGTAGATAATTGATAAATAAATATATATATATATATATAATATATATATAATATATATATGTATATATAGTACTAAAAAAATCAATATTTAATTATATATAATTATATTAATATATATAATATATTTATAATATAATAATATATTTATATATATAGTATATATATACTATGACTATTAATATATATATATATATAATATTAGGTAATATATGATATATAATAAATATATATATGATATATAATATTAATAATAGTATTATATAATAATATATATATATTTTTTTTTTTTTTTTGTCTTTTTTTATATATATATATATATGATATATTATATATATATTAATATATTTTATAAAATATACTATAATTTCAAATAAGAAGAATATATATATATATATATATATAGTTTAATCCAATACATGATTAACTATGTTATATATATTATATATATATACATATATATATATAATATATATATATATATAATATATATATACTATAAACTATATATTCAATAAAAGAGAAAAAATAATTTAATATTGATAGCAAAAAAGTTATTTTATTTATTTAAAAAATTCTTCATCATGATTTCAACAATTAAATGATTGACAACTTTCTTCGTTTATATTGTGTAGCTATGATGAACACTCATTAAAGCCAGATTAAAAAATTTTCTACTTCTGTAGAATCGAAAAATTATGTTTTAAGCCTTTTCAGAGTAAATAAAATTTTCTGCACAGTGCACGTTGTGGGAGAGGTAAATGCTAAAATCCTTAGCAAACCAAAGCAGTTTTATTTACAAAATTCGTAAAATCGTCAAGAATAGAAATTGCTATTGCTCTATATATTTTCAGTTTACATTGATTCTCACATGAGGCATTCTCATTAATTCATTTATAAAAACAGTAGTAGTTCTGTTGCAACTTTCAAAATGTTTGAAAATGTTTCATCGTTGTTTGCTTGAAAATCTTTGAAAACAAATATCACATTTTCAATATGATTAAGAACAGTTGCGGTCATTATTTATGGAGACTGCAAGATAGTATACATAATGGAAGATTGCAGGAGAATAAAGTTGAAGGCGTGAATAAACTTATAAAAAAAATATGCTCTTGATTACAAAAGATCTAAATTTGTCGAAGAAGGTTTAATATCTTGATCCATTCAAGCTCTTCAAAAGCTTCAACAAACGCTTTAAAATTTTTGAAGATGGTAACAATACTTCGTAACTTTCCACTAATCTTGTTTCGCCAATTCGCTAAGTTTTATTCATTTTGTGTCTGGGAAAATCTCCCCTAATTTTTTTTATTAAAATAGTAGTCCGCCTTGGCAATCTGAAATAGTTCCAAGTGGTATTAGCTGTGCCACAAACTTTCTAATACTTTTTAATGTGTTGTACTTAACAAGGATGTGAAGAGCAATGAACATATAACATCGCTGGATATTTTCGCCAGCTTAAACATCTCTAAAACTTTTCTTCATTACTTTTGCACCAACATGTCGCTGTCTAGACAAAAAGTCACTATTTATTTCAGCGATTGTAGTATCACCTCCGCAACGGATTCTCCTTTAATGCTTTCAACAGTCACTTAACCTAACAATTATTCAAGGATTATATGTTTTCTCATTTATATTAATATATTATTATTATTATTATTATTATTATTATTATTATTATTATTATTATTATTATTATTATTATTATTATTATTATTATTATTATTATTATTATTATTATTATTAATTATTATTATTATTATTAGTATTATATTATTATTATTATTTTATTAATTATTATTATTATTATTTATTTAATTATTAATATATATGTATATTATTATTATTATATTATTATATTATATTATTCATTATTATTATATTATTATTATATTATTATATTATTATATTATTATTATTTATTATTATTAATATATTCTTAGGTATATTATTATTATATTATTATTATTATTATTATATTATTATTATATTATTATTATTATTATTTAGAATTATTATATATTATTATTATTATTATTATTATATATATTATATATTATATTATTATTATTATTATTATATTATTATTTATATTATATATATTATTTATTATTATTATTATTTAATATTATTATTATTATTATATTATTATATTGATTATTATTTTTAGTATTATTTTATGAGAAATATTTTAATTTTAATTTCATTATTTTATATTATTATGTTATTATTATTATTGTTATTATTATTATTATATTATTTATTATTATTATTATATTATTATTATTATTATATTATTATTAGTTATAATATTAATTTATATATTATTATTATATTATTGTTAATACTATTATTTATAATATACTGTTTGTTATTATTTATTATTATTAATTTATATTTTAATAAATAATAATATATTATAATATTATTAAACTTTATGAACAAGATAATAACCGATAATAACATTATTTTAAATATATATAATAATATATTATATATATAATATAAATATATATATAAATATATATAATATTATAATATATATATATATAAATAGATATAATATATATATATATATATTATATAATAGATATTATATATATATATATATATATATTATATATATATATATATATATATAATATATATGATATATAATATATAATATATATATATAATTATATATATATATATATATATAATATATATATTATATATATTATATATATATATATATATATAATATTATATATATAATATTTATATATATATATAAATATATATATATATTATATAATATATATATATATATAATATATATATATATATATATAAATATATATATATATATATATATTATTATATAATATATATATATATATATAGTATATATACTATTCATATTTTTAGTATTATTTAAATGACTCGTAGAATTTTCTAAATTTGTGATTGTTTATTATTTTTATCGTTTTGTTATTTTCTCTGTCAATTAAATGCCCCTCCTTTATTTGATGCATTACGAGTGGGGAATTTCTATTGTAGGTACGGATGTCATATTGGTGTTGATATATACGTCGTTTGATATATTATATAACATAAATGCTATATTATATTATATATATATATATTATATATATATAACCTATATATATATATATATATATATAGTCGTTTGATATCTATTGTTTCGCCGATGTATTCGCTGTTGTAAGATTTACATGGGATTGAATATATTGCGGCATCTTTATTATTTTCAAATTTTTTGTTTTAATAATTTTTTAAGTGCTTTGTTATATTTTGTTACTATATTTAAATCTGGTGTTTTATAATTAATATCGGAGTTAACTGTTAGTGTGTGTCTATGTTGAATAAATTTTTCGTTATTTGTCAATGTTTGTTTCATTTTAAATGTTTAGGACCCATAGATCCTGATTTTATTATTTAAATGAGGGTGATGGGTATCTGAACACCCTCTATGATTAGTTCCCCTGAAAAAAAAAATTCTTATATTCTAAGATGCTGAAAGATGATTTTCTGAGGATGATGAAATGGTCAGGAACGACGTGAATTGGGATACCTATCCTCGAAAGGGGTTTCACCTTTAAAATGAAATGAATTCATCTAATAATTACATCGATGATCACAATAGCAGTCTCAAACTTCATGTTCGTATTATTATTATTACTTACCTTTGAACCTCCAGGATGGCTGTAAAGTGTAAACCCCAGAGTTTTCGGACTTAGGACACCCTTTCTGGGAAGTGGACATGATTTTTCTTCTGGAGAAGTTTAGATGAAGTATTTTCTATTGTGTCTTTTTATAGAACATTTTTGACACATTTGTGAAGTTACTTTAAATGTTAATTTTTTTTTTTTTTTTTGGCTATTACATCGTTTTATTATATTGTGGAACTATTAACAAAACATTATTATTATTATTATTATATTAGTTATTATTATTATTATTATTTATTATTATTATATATTATTATTATATCATTATTATTATTTATACATATTATTATTATTTATTATTATTTATTATTATTAATATATAATTTGATTTTTTTCTAAGTTCTTTTATTTTTATTCTTCTTTTATTTTCGATTATTACTTTAATTTATGGGAGTATTTTTATTTTAAAAAAATCCACCACAGACGCGAGCATAGTGAGCGGGGCACCCCACTTTAGCGGGGGACGTGGGGGATGATATAGAGTGGTGGGGGCGAAAGCCGCCACCCCGGATCAAAAATAAAATATAATAAAATTTCAAATATCAATTTATCATGGTCATGGGGGTCTCTACAAACTTTACGTACATTCATCAATTTTTAATCTGAAATAAATAGCCTAGCTTATCATTTTATACGACTATAGGTTGTTGAACACAAAAAAAAATATAGTCAGCAATTTCTTTCATTTTCTGTTAATATTAAATAAATTACATATGAAAATCCAGTATTTACTAATGGTATTTACCCTAAAATTAATAGACATTTTTATTTTAGATTTTATCCATTGATCTTCTCTCCTGGAGTCAACCACTTATAAATAGCCTTATATATATATATATATAATATATATATATTACTATATATATATATAATAATATATATAATATATATATTATATATTAGTATATATATTATATATATATTACATATATAAATATAATATATTGAATATATATATATATATATATATATATATATATATATATATATATATATATATATATATATATATATATATATATATATATATATATATATATATATATATTTATATATATATATAATATACTCTCTATAATCTATATATATTCATTATATATATATATATACGCCCATGCTATATACTATATATAATATATATATATATTATATCTATATATATATATATATATATTTTTACATAATATATATACTATATATTATATATATTATATATATATATATATATATAATATATACTATAATATATATAATATATAATACTATATATATATATATATATATATATATGACTATAATAACTTGTGAAATCAATTTTCTTTTTAACAATTTAAATTTATATTTTTTTCTCTTGTCCTGTTACCCGTTTTCTAAACTTTGATTATTAGCTATAATATTTCGATTACATCATTTGCTTTTAACCTGCTACAATTTTATTTTCCCAGTTTCCTTTGTAAACCTAAGCTATTATCTTTTCTTTTGTTTAAAACTTTAATATTCCATAAGTTTTAATTTGTTTAAAGTTATTATTTATTTTAAAAATATATTTATTTTCAGAAAATCTATTGCATTATTAAACATTTTATTTTTTTATTAAAAAAATTATAATTTTTTTTATTAAATAATATGTATTTTACTGACCCTAAACCAGTAAAGCGGTATTGCAAATATTATACTCCCTCCCAATCCCATGGCAATCCCCGTCATATTCTATTGACTTACTATTTTACGTCATATTTAGTCATATATTATGCGCAAACATAAAATAAAAATGTTTTTTGCATGAGCATTATATATAATTTATGTAAAAAAAATTATGTTTTTAACAATTTTTTATACTTTTTATTAACAAAATATCAAATGATCAATTGATCAATAGATCAGACTCTAATCAACCACACGTTCCACTCACCATATTACTCGTAATCCATTGATTATGCGATTAAAGTCATGATTAAGGGATGATAGTCTTAATTAAATTACTAATTACTAAATTAAATTTCTTGAGTTCATTATTTAAAAAAGTTCCTGAAGGAATTCATCTCATCCCTACGAGAGGTCCCATATGGGATCACCCACAAAGGTGAGTGAAGTCCCATTTAGGGGGGTCTCCCAAGAAGGGGAGTGTAATAGGGCATTACCCCTCCGAAGGAGAGTATGGTTCCAGTCCTTCGGGATGAATCCTTAGTTCCCGGCTTACACCGTCTTCGGGGGTGACCATTCTAAATAGGACTTCACTCCTCTTCATGGGTGATCCCATATGGGACATCTCGTAGGGATAAAATGAATTCGTTTAGGAATTTTATTAAATAATGAACTCATGTATTGTAATTTAGCATGCTTAGTAGGATGGGTGAAGGAGAAGACCTTAAGGTACTACAATTGGGTTGTTAAGTAAGGTTAACAACCAGTATTGTTAGTAAGGATAGTTTGGTAGGGTGCAAAAGACATCTTTGAAGGAAATGTGCTAAGCTAGCATGTGTACGGATGTATATGAAACGATAGGATTCGGTAATGAGTAATATTTATTGTAGTTCAGTTGGGTGGATATGTTCACTGTACTAGCTTTTCTGGCAAATGTTTTTTTTTTATAGATATTACCACGTTCGCTGTTGATGATTTGATTGAGATAGTAGGTGTAGGTTAATATTTGCTGAGTAATGATATTTGCGATGTTATGTCTTTGATATGTTGGACACTTGTTAATGTCAGCAGTTATTCATAGTTTAGTATGTTAGATATATTGTTAGTGTTCAGTCTTGAGAGGTTATTACGAATTAAGGTTTGCATGTTAAGTTACTTTATGGTAAGTTAAGTTATGTTGAAAGTATTGATTTGTTAGGTACTTGAGAGACATAGGATTTTATTCATAGGTTCAAAATTTGGATAAGATATGTTTTGTTAAGTTATGTTATTAGGTTAGGTAGGGTATTGATAGTTATTTTGATATATAGCGACGTTGCCATGTTCATGATAGCATTTTTTTCTAATCTAATGAAATTTGACAATAGTGCATGTAGCGGTAATTTGGTACCATCACATTGTTTTCAAAATTTTATGTATTATTTTTGCAACATTGATACTTAAATATGACTTTAATCACCTATAGTTCACATTTTTAATAAAAAAGAATAAAATTTACCAAGCACTTAAAATGTTTTTAATAATTTTATGTAATGTTTACACAAGAAAGTTATTCTAATTTTACGTTGTACATATAATTAAGTTTAATTAGGACTTCATTCACTTAATCATGAATTTAATCGCTTAATCAATGAATAACAGGTGATATGGGTGGGTGAGGTGTGTGGTTGATTATTATAGCTGATCTATTGATCAATTGATCATTTGATTTATAAATAAAAAAGAATAACAAATTAGTAGAAACATAAAATGTTTTAATAAATTATATATTATGCTCATGCAAAGAGCTAATAATTATGTTATGTTTAGGCATAATATGAATATTACCCAGGATGACTCATTTAGGAGTGGTCAGATTTAATTTAAACAAACGCGTATTATTATTATTATTATTATTATTATTATTATTATTATTATTATTATTATTATTATTATTATTATTATTATTATTATTATTATTATTATTATTATTATTATTATTATTATTATTATTATTATTATTATTATTATTATTATTATTATTATTATTATTATTTATTATTATTATTATTATTATTATTATTATTATTATTATTATTATTATTATTATTATTATTATTATATTATTTCATTATTATAATTATATTCATTCATTATTATTATATTGTTCACGTCCTGAACAAATTGTATTAATTATTATTATTATTATTATTATTATTATTATTATTATTATTATTATTATTATTATTATTATTATTAGTATTATTTATTTTTATTTATGTAAAATCGTTTACTTAAAATAAATAAAGAAGACAAAAATAATAGTTTTGAAATCTCCGAAAAATTGACCTCAAACATTTCGCGAAATTAAAGTCTCAAGAAATTCACATTTGAAAGTCACAGAACATAGAGTACTAAAAAGCCTATATAATATATATATATACTATAGTACATACTATAAATATACTATATAACTATATATATATAGTATCATATATATATATATATATATAGTATATATATATTAGTATATATATATATATATATACTATATTATTTATATATATATATATATACATATATAGTTCATAGTATATAGGACCTTAAGTCTAAACCATTGGTCCTCTGAAAATAATTTGAGTATATTAGAAGTGGGTTGATAATGATTTTTTATTTTAGGTAAAGAAAAATTAAAAATTTGATTTGATATAAAGAATTTCCTTTTTTTATTTTTGAGCTTCAAATTGATTTATTTTTCCAATTCATTTTCTTAATTTTTTGTTTATGTTTGACTAAACTATTTATTCTTGTGTCCACAATAAGTTTTGTACATAAAGTATTCAATTTGTATTTTAATATAGACATAATATATATATATATATATATTAGTATATATATACATATATATATATATATACTTATATTACTATATATATATATTATCATATATACTATATATACTATACTATATATACTATATATATAGATGGTCAGATTTTTTTATGCTCACAGTATGTACTAGAGAACGGCAGGTAATACAGTAAAACAAATTATATATTTGGAATCAGCCAAAAATTCTAAGGATGGATTTAAACTCTTTTTTTTTTTTTTTTTTTTTTTTTTTGCTTATTCATTCTAAATATATTTTAAAATTATTTACTATATTATTACCCCACGTCCCCTGCTAGTTAAAGTAATACCAAAGAGTAAAGGGAAGTAAAAAAAAATTTTTTTTAACTAAAGGAATACCCTAGGGTAAACCGCAAAGATGGCAGGAGTCGGGGTCTCTCGGCCTCCCGGTGGACGACGGGGGGGAATAATCCCCCCCCCGGGGATGGTCTCCGGAAACCCCGCTCTTTGGTCTTGTGTGTCGCGGGGGTTCCTCAGACCATCCCCTCCGGGTATGAAACGTCCCCCCCTCGTCCCCCGTCGGCTCGAGCCCCCTAATTTGTTCAATGATTTTTTTTTTTTTTCTATTTTTGTTTTTATTTTTTCTTTTTTTTCTTTCGTCGAAACTTTAAAAAAAAAATTTATTTCACAAATTTAGGGGGTCAAGCCGATGGGGGACAGAGGGGGGACGTTTCAGTACCCCGAAGGGGCATGTGAGGAACCCCCGCGACACCCGAAGACCAGAGAGGGCGGGCGTTCCGGAGACCGTCCCCGGAGGGGGGGATTAGTCCCCCCCGTCGTCCACCGGGAGGCCGAGAGACCCCGACTCCTGCCATCTTTGCGGTTTACCCTAGGGTATTGCTTTAGTTAAAAAAAAAAAAAAAAATTTACTTCCCAAAAAAACTTTGTATTACTTTAACTGTCCCCGTCGCTTCCGAAGCCCCGTTAAAGGGGGGAAATAATGTTTTAAAGTTATTCGAGGAATAAGCCCCAAAAAAAATAAAAAAAAAAAAAAAAAAAAAAAAAAAAAAAAAAAAAAAAAAAAAAAGTTAAATCCCATCCTTAGAATTTCGGCTGATTCCAAATATATATTTGTTTTTACTGTATGATGATGCTGTTCTCTATTAACATACTGTGAGCATTAAAAAAATCTGTCTATATATAATATATATATATATATATATATATATTATATATTAATATATATTATATATATATATAATATATATATATATATATAACTATATATTTATATATATATTATATATATATATATATATATAAAAACACTTATTGTGGACAAAAATAATAAATATTTACGTCGAAAAAAACTAAAAAATTAAATAATATGAATTGAAAAATAAATCAATTTGAAGCTCAAAAAAAATACAAAAAAATAGAACTTTTTATAGCAAATCAAATTTTTAATTTTTCTTTACCTAAAATAAAAAACATACCAACTAGTGATGGACCGGATGTCAAAATTTGACTGTTTGCGGATGCGGATGCGCGTTAAATGAGGATGAGGATGCGGATCTAAAGAGATAGATGCGGATGCGGATCGGATGCGGATGCGGATGTTTACTCTTTTAAGTTTGAATTAAAAATTATATATATATATATATATAATTAATTATATTATATATATATATATATATAATATAATATATATATATAGATATATATAATATATATATATATATATATTATATAAGAGTATAATATATATATTTTACAGTTGTCCACCACCACTCACGGCAGAGCCCCTATTCAAGGAGGGGGGGTTGCACACCTCAGATATTCATCAACTACACAATACTACGCAGATGAGCACAGACGCAGCTTTAAAGTGAGAGAAATTAAATTCAGCAGGAAAGATGGAAGAGAATCTCTCTGAACAGAGGTTGGCAGAAAGAAGGACACCGCAGCGAATAAGCCTGGAGGTACCAATATCAACACAAAACTCATGCGCAGACACAGCACCCTTGTTCTACAGAGGGCCTCGTAAAGGTGTGGTGACGCGAGTTGATAAGCCCCCCTCGAGCTACCTGCCGCTGCGGCGTACCTATAGAAAAGCAGATAAAGCACTAACATCGTGCCGCAAAGATGAGGGTCAAGTGAACTGAAAGTGCAGAAAAGTTTATAAGCCTTTTGGCCTTTGACTCGACCCTATCCAAAAGCCGGGTGAAGACCAGAGGCCCCCCTGATATGAGAGCAGTACTCGATACAAGGGCGGATGAGACCTCTGTATAGCGGAGCAACTGCAGAAGAGGAAAAAAAGTCTTCGCAGCCTAAACAAAAACTCCAGTTTCCTTTGAGGCCGCCGCCTAGCATCCGTGTGGATGTGAGGTTTACAGGACCACACCCAACCCCTTTTTTTTGTTTATGATTAAAGGCAAGGAATGTTTAATGTCACAGCAGGACGAAGATAACCGTTGAAAAGATAGGAAAGTTAGAAGTGTCTTAGAGAGGGAGAAAATAAAATGTTGGGTTTTTAAAAATTAGCTATATTAATTTCACAAGGTTATTGACGGACCCCACCCGGAAATTCTAGCCAGATCAGCGAGGAATAGAATCGGAAAGATAGACGAAGAGGCAATTCTAGAAGTAAAAAGAGGGAGGCAGAATTGAAATGAGTGAGAATGAAGGTCGCGTCTCATCGGCATACGATGGATGAGTTAGATCTGCAGTTGAGAAGATCTTATATGAAAAGTAAGAAATAAAGTAGAGATAAACAGAACCTTGAGGAACACCACTTTTGACAGAAAAAGAATAGTCACCCCATCAACAAACAGCCGATTATGAGTGATTTGAAAAAACTAGACATAATAAGCAAAGAAAGGAGGAAACCCAAAGGAGCGGAGTTGGAGACATGACCGTTCATACCGGTCAAATTGCCTGGAATGTCATGCGCCACACGCAAGTACTCTCCGTAGTTCCTGAGGGCGGAAAACCATAAATCAGTTAGATTGAAAAGTATATCGCCAGTAGATCAGCGCCGAAAGCCGTACTGCGATCGGATAAGAAGTAATGAGACTCCAGATGGTCTAAGAAGTTGGAGTTGAGAAGGGTTTCAAAGACTCTTAGATAGAATACAAGTAAGAGCTATAGGGCGATAGTTGAAGGAATTCAGACGCGGCTTCGCTTTTTTTCCGAACAGGTTTGACATGTTCGTGCTTCCAACCACTGAAGGAAAGTAATTAGTATGCAGACATAGAGAATAATTGACGAGGTGCGTCCGTTCAGCACGGAAAGCACGCACTCATACAAAAAACTCGGGAGGAATGCCATCCGGCCTTCTTAACGTTCACAGATTTCAGGAGCCCAGCACCCATCTAAGTAATCACAGGCAATGTCATAGGACACCTGAGAGAATAAGGAGGAGGAGGAGTGGAGGGAGAGGAAGAGGAGGAGGAGTGCCAGAACGTCTAGGGTGAGTTAGAGGAAAATAGGAGGCCGAAGAATTTTCCTTTGCAGTTGGAGAATGAGCACAGAACCAACAGATCGAATAAGAGGAGAAAAGACAGATTTACAGAAGTTGTTAGGAGATGTTTTTGCAAGAGCGCCAGAAAGATTTATCAAGTAAGGGAATCAAGAGTTTAGCGCACTTTCGTTTGAAAACCCCGCTTTGCTCGACGAAGAGTATCCCTGCCCGATTTCTAGCTGAACGAAAATTAGCCAGGAGTATAGATAGAAGAGAATTTACACCCCGATTACGCAACTGTCTCTAGCCTGAATACCCAGAGAACAAGCACGACGAACCATGGATTTTGAGAAGAAAAGATTTAGTCGAAGAAAAGGGGGAAAAAGGGGGAAAAAACCTTTGGCCTTTTTCCATACCCCCAAAAAAAAACCCAAAAAAAAGACGGGATAAACCCCCAGCTTTTTTCCTATCTTATCTCGGCAGAAGCCGAAAGCGTGTACAGATCAATAAGCAGTCATTCCAA
>JABUQX010073990.1:12500-43904 GCA_015478945.1 Trachelipus rathkii | reverse complement strand
CGTTTTATATGCATTGCTGTTTACTTTACTGGTGTTAAGTGTGAGACTTTGTAATTTTAATGTTTATTAGTGCGTAGTTGTGTTAGGTTTGTCGAATGTTTACATTATTTTCTTAGTCATATGATGCTATGTTATTTATTAATAGGAAAACTTGTTATGTTAGCATAATTCGCTGGTTAGTATATAAAGAAATCATTTTTTGTGCTTGTTTATCCGAATGATACTCGAAATGCGACGTAAACCAATAGTGTAATGTAAAATTAACATTGATTATGTTAGAGAATATGCTTGAAAAAGTGATGAAAGGTTCGGATTTTTACGCTGATTGCTAAGGTACTTTACTGTTTTAAAGTATGGGAACTTTGTTAATGTATAGAGTTTAGTTCGGCCGTACAGGATGTGTTATGGTTTTTGTACACTGCACGTTTTAATTCTTAGTGTTCTGATAATGTTAGTTATCTTTATTAATGTGAAACGATTGGTTACGCAAGCACTTATCGTTGGTTAGTGTATTAAAGGGAAACTTATTTTTGTACTGATGTGTTATCCGAAATGATAACTCGAATTGACCCGAAATCATTAGTATCAATAGATCAAAAAGAATCATGACGGGGGGTTAGGAGGAGGCGGGGAAGGGACAGGTGGCTTTTGATTTGCCGATTTACTGATTTACTGCTTTAAGTTCTGTAAAGTATTTTCCACTTTACTATGATATTTTACTTAAAGAACTTATTTTTATTATGTTTATGCTTTTGGCTAAAACTTTTGTTATTTTTATGTTATGTTGGATAAAAACTTTGTTCATGTTTGCACATATTGTTAGGAATATGACGATATAGATTTAGGTAATGATTATTGATAAAATTTGTTTAAATATTTGGAATATAATGTAAAAAACTTTGTTAAGACAACCGTTAGCATATCATTCACTGGTGCGTATCGCATAATCGGGACAAGAGACCTAATGACCATCAGATATATACAACTCTCAAACAAAAATTTTTGACGACACCAAACACACACTCCCAAACCACACACTCATCAAACTGCCAACAACTAACACACCAGCAAACACACAATGCTAGCATTAACAGTTAATATGTTAGAGACAGCCTATACGACTCCCACATCACTGAAAGACAAACAGACGTAACACTAGAAAACTAAGCAGCGCTGTAACCGTACTTCTTTCTTGCATGCAATAGTTAGTATACTTTACTGAGTGTTAAAGTGTGGAACTTTGTAATGTTAACAGTTTATTCGTGTGTTAAGTTGTGTTAGGTTTGTAGTTCGTTGCTACTATTATTTCTTAGTACATGTTACGCTATGCTAGCGTTTGGGCTCAGAAACTTTGCTATGCTGGTATTTATTCGTTGATCAGTTTTGATAAGTGTATGTGTGTTTTATCAAATTTTTGTAAATAATTACCATGTTTAATATAAATTAAACATATGTTTATGTTTAGAGAAATGCTTGGACAAAAGTGCTGAAATAGACGTTACGCGTCTTGTATGCTTTGTTTACATCTTACTGTATGATTACAGTGGGTTGGAACTTTTATGTTAACTTAACAGGTTTTATTCATGTTTAAGGGTGTGTCTTGTTTGTCGTTGCTGCATTACTTTCATAGATTCGATGAATTGCTAAGAAGCTTTATTAACTGTGAAAACTTTGTTTTTACGTTAGCATAAAACGTGGTTTAAACAAGATCATATTCCAGTTGCGTAATGTTTCGGAAAGCGTGGGTAGGAGTTTTGACAGGAACTGTCTCCAACTATGTATCGGATAACTCTAGTGAAAACAGGAAATACAAATACAAATGTGAAACGAATTGTTAAGACCTGGTTTTGAAAATACAAATACGAACCAGAAAATGAATCGAATGTTAAACCTGGCCTGAACATGAAAATACAAACAATGAACAGGAAACGATAGGTTATAAAGTTCACATAGAAATTAATTGCATAGTTGGGTTTCGTTCGTTCAGTCTATGATTGTCTCACTTCACTCTGATTGGTCGAATAGAAAGATCTCGGCTACCCTTTACATGGGCTCTGTTCTAGACGTTACCGAATCTGTAGTGAGACATTCTTTCACTGTGCTGGATGATGGACCTCTTCATATCTGCTCCTGAGCATGTTAGTGATATTCTTACGAGGAACCTTCGTTAATACCCAATGAGTGTCATTTATATTTTTCGGTAAAAACTAATTGGAAAGCGATATATTACCTGTAATCGGATGTGCAAGTAATAGACCTTTATTTCAATTTCGGATTGAAGGAAATCCAAGATTATCGATTACCGCGGAAGCTTGGAAGGATGAGGTATGGTGTCATCTGATGCACGCACCTGGTGAAATATCATATCAGAGTGGTGACAGTGTGAGAGGTTATAATAGAATAAAGAGTTTTCTTTCAACAAATCTGATAATGTTAAAAGTATTGATGTACGCAACTATTGGAAACCCAACGATTCTGTCACATTCGTTCGTACGTGTATAGGTTTCACTCTGTTCATTCATCGAAAAATATTACAGCTTTGGTTAAAAGAAAAACGAATTAACATCTCATCTTCTAAAGAGGTCGACTACTCGAGTACTTAAATATCATATAGCTCATTGCTGCAATTACGATAATTTTTACTAAACACATGTGGTTTACTGTATAATGCGATATACCGGAGTGGCACTAATAACTATCAACATGGATACGTTTACTTCTCTCGGGCGGGAGCGAAGTGTTTTTTGGGGGCTATTTTTTTGGGTTTTATTGTTTATTACATCATTTCAGATAGAGTTGAATCTCTGGAGGAAATATATAGAACTGCTCGACATTATATACAGAATCCTATCTGTCCCCTGATTAGAAGAATTAGTTTAATTTCACTAACAAACTTATTATGTTTCAATATGAATTTATTTAATGATTCCTTTTCATGGACAATTCTATGTTATAAAAAAATTGAAAATTGTTTTACTCAACCCTCTATGTGAACTTTGTTGTTTAAGATGTTAGTGCCGGCTGTTTATTCGTGCGGATGTTGTGTGTTGATAAGTATGTTATGTTTATAGTTTAATTCTACGAGGGAAAAACTTTGTTATGTTAGTGTATCCTAATAGATCAAGAGGTCAATAGAGTCGTTAGATCAATTAAGATCTAATATCAAAGGTGGGTTGGGGGGAGGGGGGGTGATGTGGGTTTGATTTACTGATTACTGTTTTACTGTTTAGTGTTATGTAAAAAAAATGTAAATCCTTTTTCACTAAAACATTTTCAAAGCCAAAAAATTTCTACAATTACAAAGTTCTTCAAAGAAATAAAAATATATTTAAAATTTCAAGAAAAAAAATAAATAAATAAAAGTCTCAAAGAAAATTTCTTTAAAATAAAAATAATAAGGTTTTTTAAAACAAAAAAGTTTTTAAAGAAATAAAATTAAAAATAAATAAAAGTTTTTTAAAAACAAAAAAGTTTTAAAGAATTGAAGTTAAAATAAATTAAATAAATAAATAAATAAAACACAGAGTGAAACTGATTTGTTAAATGAATATTTTCCGCATCAGTTTCGTACCTGCTCGTTCTGTATGTTTTGTTCAGTTACTTTACTGTCTGTAAGTATTTGAACCTTTGTTTAATGATTAGCTGTTTATTCATGTAAGGTGTGTTCAGGTTCCTGTCGTTGGTTTACATTATATTTCTTAATTCAGGTTATGATATGTTAGCTTTATTGATGTGAAAACTTTGTCACGTTAGCATATATTCGTTGGTAGTATGATGCTTAGGATAAGGCTACATGAATAAATTTTTGTTTAACATGTTACGATTGAGTTTAATGTAAAATGTGCTTCTCATATTCAATATCAGTGTTCAAAAAAAGGCACGTTATTAATTGTTATGCTTTGCAGTTAGTTACTTTATTACATGACAAAAAAGGCATTGCATACAATTACATTGTTTATTCGTTAGTTAAGATTATGTTAGGTTTTGTCGTTGTACTTTATATTGTTACATCAGGTTAGATATGTTAGCTTTATTGTGTGAAACCTTTATACGTTAGCATTATTCGTTGGTCAGTATGATTGTTTAGGTCATGTATTGATAAATTTTTTGTTAAAAATGTTACCTTGGTAATTTAAAATAACAGTGATATGTTTAAGATATATTGTTTGAGAAGCGTGATGGAGGTACGTTTTATCTGCAATGAGATTTCTTTACTGTTGTTTAAGTATGGAACTTTGTTAATGTTTAGGCTATTTATTTCCGTGCTTAAGATTGTAGGCTTGGTCGTTGTATATTTATATTCTGAGTTCAGGTTATGATATGTAGCTTTATTGATATGAAGACTTTGTTAGTTAGCATATATTCGTTGTTGGTCAGTATTGATGTTAGGTCAGGTAATGAATAATTTTGTTAAATGTTACGGATATGGGAATGGTAAAAATAACTAGTGAATATGTTAGAGAATGTTTGGGAACAGTGTGAATAGGGTACGTTTTGTTTGCAACGTTAGTTACTTTAGCTGTTGTTAAGTATGGAACTTTGTTAATGTAGCTGTTTATTCGTGCGTTTAAGATATGTTAGGTTTTGGTTGTATATTATATTCTTAGTTCCGGTTAGATATGTAGGTGTTATTGATGTGAACATTTTGTTACGTTAGCATCATATTCGTTGTCCAGTATGATGTTTAGGTGAGGTACATGATAAATTTTTTGTTAAATGTCGAGGTATTTAACGTATGAATAGCAGCCACTATAGTTTAAAAATGTATTGATTTAGGAAAGAATTCTTACTAACAAATCATGAAGAAAAATCATTATTTCAACTAAACATATTTTTAATGAAATGTTATGCTATTTATTATTTTCGATGTTCAAATGATGTTCAACTCTGCTAAATAACGTTCTATTTTTGAGGACTTTATATGAGTACAGAAATACTAGTAAAGTGATAGCTGATGCATCTATATCCAAAGGTTTTAATCCTTTATAATGTCTTAATGATGAATGTGCATGTTTTCGCTTTATTTGACAAAATAATTTGTGATGAGATATAATGAAAATGGGTGCCAAAAAATTATTTCACGTGTATACAAGGAATGTAGCGGTAATTCAGAAAAAAAATCGAAAACAAAATATATTTTAAGAAAAGATTACGTTGCTACATTTTTGGAAAATGATGATAACCAATTTTAAGAAAACTACTAGGTAAGTATTCGCGGTTTATTTACAAGATTCGTCATATCAACAGAAATTTTAACACAAAATTTAAAAGAATGGGAAGGATCAGGGTGAAGTATTTTATTTTTTTATTTATTGGTTGAAATTGTATTTATGTTTTATTTATATTAGTTTTTATTTTATTATATTATTAATTGTATATTTATATCATATGTGTAATATATATTTTATTGTAAGTCATAATTTTTCATCTGTTCAGGCGATCTTGTTTGCTTCTCTTTGCAAAGGTCCAAAGAAAATGTCCCCTGCCAACCAATTTCATACACTCTTTTTTGATCTCCTCATATAATAAATGACTTTAGTGGCTACAGTAGCCCAATAATACTGTAAGCCCTCTATACTTGTTCTATTAGTATAGACTTTAGATATATAATTATTGACTTTTAGTATTTTTAATTTTATTACCTTGAAAGTACTTACTTTAATGTGATAAACTTTATTTTTGTGTTTAGAGTAATATTTATAGTGATGACGCTTTGCAAGAAGATAGGAAGCTAATTCACTCTACGTTTTTGTTGCCTTTAGATTTGTCATCAAATTATTCTATATTTTGTCATTATAATATTAGTTTTTATCAACAAATTATTAATTTATATAAAGTTTTATGTTTAATATATTTTTTATTATTATCTAATTATCTTACATTTAAACTGAAAATTAAAATATATATTATAATGTATTAAACTGTGAGTAGCCTGAGTGTAAGTGTGTTGATGTATGTAGTGAATTAATAGTATGTATGTGTGTGGTGATTGGTTAGTTGGTTGTAGGTTTTCAAATATATATAAATTTAATTAGAATTTATACAAATCTTAGCCTATAATTAAGAAATAAAGTTAAAATAATATATAATAAATTAATTAAATATTATATAATTTATTTAATTATTATTAATGATATAATAATAAGTAAATAAATAATAATTCAATTAAAATTATTAATATAAATAAAGATTTATAAATTTATATATAATATTTAATATAATTTACAATTAGAAAAGTTTATACAAATATTAACTAGTTTTATTTATTTTGAATTAATTTGATTAATATAATAAAAAATTAAATATATAGAGACACATTATGCATAAACATTTTAGTAAAAAATTATATGAATTTAATTAGTCGTGTAGGTCAACTTTAACTTAGTAAATTTAAGAGAGTCAGTAATACTTACTATATGGAGTTAAATGATGTCTCAGACATGTTTATGGTAAGATTGATTTGGCTATTTGAGTAGATTTGAACATACAAAGTTTATTGAGTTTTTAAATAATAGCAGTTAATTATTTTGCTATATATATTAAGCATTTTGAGTTAATATAGTATACATTAAGCATGTTATTTTAATTTTTTATTAATCTATTTTTTTCAGGGATTGGTCTGGTTAATGGACATTTTGTTATATGGTTAATTATAATTCAGCCTTAGTAATAATTGTTTTGTTCTAGTATTTACAATAATTTTTTCAATTAATAGTGACCAGAATATATATTCATTCTCGGCAGTTAAGGTTTTGTCTAAACCTATTTGGATTTCTTATTGTTTATATAAATATATGGATTGGCTATGTCAGTATCTTGCATTTTTATAGATTGTAAAGCATAAAGATGCAATTATTGTATTGTTATTCTGTTACGGCATTTTACGCATTTTGATGATTCTTTTTGCTTTGATTTCCTCATATCTTGACTGTTTGATGGTTATTGGATACTCTCGTTTTATGTTATTTTGTTTGGCTTTCAAAATATGTGATAATTTATTGTGCTAAGAGTAAAGTCTGCAGTGTGTAAAGACATATGTAGGGTTGTTATGAGGTAGCGGTGGATATGGGTAGGAAAGGCGGTATGGGCGGGATCGGAATAACTTTACAGCTTCACAGTATTGACTAATCTTTTTTTTCCCTATCGGATCTTATTTACCTCGTTTCGTTTTTTCGCGAAATTCTAACTCCAAACAATCTGAAAATAAATTGATTTAAACTTGTTGTATTACAGTGATCTAAGTATTAACTAATTACAGCTTTATGCTTAAATGTGTGATATATCGCATATTTTATTGTGTTGTATTTATAATTTTTTATATGATCCTACTTAAAAAGGTGTCTATTTGTAATTTGAGTATTGGTCATGCGATATCTACTCTACTTTTTATAATTAAATAAATATTATAATAATTTAATGAAAATTATTATTGATTATATAACATAATAATTTGAACAGTTTGGGAAATTTGTTTATATAAATAGCAGAAATCTCTCCAAGGATTGAATCTTTTATATATTTAAGGTAATAATATTATAATATTTAATTTAATAATTAATTTTTTAATTAATTATTTCTGGTATATAATTGTTCTATAACACTATATAAGATTGTGTGTGGAGTTAGTTCTATTTTCATATTTTTTGATTATAATATTTTTTCATCAAAACATTATCAATTTAGTTATAATTAATTAGAATACATTAAATTTATTTTAATATACTCATTAATAATTTAATTAAGAATTATTATTATATAAATAATTATAATAATGAGATTAATATATATAATTTTTATAATTTTAAAATAATAATAATAACATAGTATTTAAAATAAATAAATAAGAGTGTGTTCCCTGTTAAATGAAGAAAGGATGATTTACAGATGTTATTAAAGACTCAGTTCATAAAATTGTAAGTATATATTTGTTTGATTCAATAATAGTTATCAAGTTAATCATATTCTCTTCTGATGTTCTTTGTTGATACAATCGAGGGCTAAGGTCATATCCATAAATTTCGCTAACAACAGTATTTTCATTCTTTTTTATATTAGTATTTAATTATTTTATTCTGAATATTTTATCAAATAGTAACTTTATATAGAGAAAATGGTATCCGTATATAATCAAGTTGTTAATTAATATAATAATATAAAATAATTATATATCTATATTGGTAATATCAACACAAATATCAAATTCATATCAGAGTTCAATAAAAGTTTTACATAGAGAAGTAGCAATGTATGTAAATACTGTTTAATAAATTTAATATTTGTATATACATAAAATTAGTGACATATTCATATTAATCATATCATCTAACGCTTAAGTGTTTATTAGGAAATATAATATTTAACATTATTTATAGTATTGCAGAATTTGAAAGACAATTGAGATATTACTCTGACTTTGGACTATACTGCTATTCGTTAACTTATCTCATTGTTAGTTTAAATTATTTACTCGAGTAAAAAAGAGAGAAAATACATATATCACTATTATTGTCTAGAGGAATTCGTATAATTACATAAATTTATCAATAATTAATATCTTATTTAAAATGATATAATAATAATAATAATTAACATTAAACATGAAAACAACAACGACAACATAATATTCTATAGGTATAATTTATATTTATCTATTAATACTACTAATATATAATATATATCACAAAATAAATTATGGTAATAGGGAATTATTTTTATATTAATATTTCACTCTATTTTTACCATTTTAATTGATAATTTATTTAATTTAAATAAATTTTTATTCAGCAGAAAAAGAAGGGTGTCTTTTGGAAATATATTTCTATAAATAAACTAATAGAGAATACATACTATCTAGAAGATAACATATTACATATTGTAACTCAAATAGTACTTAGGATACTGAACATCAGATATGAGCTCTTTTAAGGTTTAATTATTATTAATTTATTAACAAGATTAGAATATTATTTGTGAGGATTGATCTTGTATTGATAATGAAGTTTATACTTGAATGTATTTCATGAGTATAATTGTGAGACTCGGGTGGAATTATTCGTGTGATTTATTTACTTTTTTATAATATATAAATAATTGTTTTAAGATATTATAAAAATTTTATTATATATATATAAATTTTGAAATGATTTATATATATTAGTATAATATTAATTTTATTGTTATCTTATATTTATCTTATATTATATATTATAAGTTTAATTTTGAATATATATCATAATATTTATAATTAATCTCAATACTTTCATGTGCTATTTAGCAATTTATGTTTAGTTTAATATTTAGTCCTTCATTTCTTGTACGAGGGTGGTCTATGATAAGCTATACTCTGCGGTATCATGTTGATCAATTTGCGAGACGTGTTTAATAATAACTATCCTTCAGATATTCGCTGCACTTTGTACTCATGGATAATATATTAGTGTCGGGATACATTATCACCTATATCTTATTTTGTCGAGATCAAGTTAATATGGTCTACTCACTATCGGCTCTTTGAGGATTAAAATCGTGCGGCTCAGGTTTATTTTCTTTTTTGTAAATAGTATGCGGGAGTTGGTTTTTCCTGCGGACGCGATACTCTACTTCTTATACTCTTTATAAGCTGTTGAATTGTACCGTTTGGTTTCTTCGCTGGAATTGTATGGTCGGTCATTCCTTTTACTTATGTGCACATTGTTTATCTGAGTTATTGGACTACTCGGTTTAGCTTATATCTAGACTAATTTAGTTATTATTATATTGTTGATGTTCAATAAATATCCTTTGCAATTAATTATATATATTTAAAATATACCTATATTATCCTCTTCTGCGTGTGAGGCAATGTTATCCTATCCTCATGTACGCGTAATTGTATTGGCTACTAATCATTATTTATAAAGATTGTTACTTTATATTTTTTATATTATATATTATTAGTTTGCTATATCTCTAATATGGTGAGTTTTATCTGAGTCCGCCTATTTATTTTTGAATTGATCCGGTGAACTTGTCCTAAATTATAATGATTGATTCATTTTTTAAAAGTAGGGAAATTTTGTTCTAGTTAGCTGCATTTACTCGTTATTTTTCTAAATCAACTAAGCTTATGGTATGAAAGACTGATTATATTAGTATAGATGTTTGAGGGGTTTTCAATTTTACTTATTCTGTTTTATATTATTATTGTTCTAATATTCATTATATTTAGAACAGTATTTTTTATTTGATTAGATCAATTATGAGTTGAGTTTAATACTATTAGTGTGTTTTAAATTGAATAATATAGTCGCTTAGATTAAATAGGTTGTAAGTTACCAGTATAATATAGTGAGAATATCGTATTATATCATAGAATTGTTAGAAGTTCAATCTTTTACAAAAGATGAATAGGACGATTCATAAATATTGAGTCATGACCTTATAGATATGTTAACATTCTAAATAGTTGAGGAGTCATTATCCATCCCAAACATTAATTGTCATGCAAAGTTCTTCAAACAATTATGTAATTGTAGCGAGAACGTGAACAAAAAGATAAAAAGTCGCTTGCTTAATAACATTACCTTCACCAGGAGTTGTAGAGAAAGAAAATTAGAATAATTATTTTTTCTATGTTATATAATACATCTAATATATATAACATTAACTAAGTATATATAATAGTTTTGAAATAAGTTATTATATTATAATAATAAATAAATTATATATATTTATAAATAGATACGTAAACTATATGAATAATATCATAAATTGAATCAATCAAAAGATGGAATCAATGGTTGTCTAATAGAATCTTGTAAGGTACATCAAAGAAATAAATAGCCATCAAAGAGAATGATAATATATAACACAACCTAGATCAAAGTGGTAGTAATGACTAACGTAATCAGTACAACGATTAGAGATCCATTCTAATATAAGCGTGGGTAATCTTAAGTAGATGAACATGGCAAATTCTAATGAATTGAAAAATCACTCAAGTTCAAAAGATATGAATCATTAATAAGATGAAGGTATAGTGAATAATCTATGAGAAGTATACGAGTGTGTGGCAGTTTAGAATGGTTATGGCTGTTGAGTGTATCTTTGTGTGTGTGGTTGTTGTGTGATTGTATAGGTATGTTAATATATGGAGAGTAAGTGAGTATTAATAGTCTAATATGTGTAGTGAACAGGCACGTATTTAAGAGCTGATTGTAGGTGTATGTGGACTAAGGTTTAAGGTGTGAAGTCTGTATGGACCCAATAGGGATAGGTGTAGGGCTAGGTTAGGTCATATAAGGTGATTCACTCTACAATTTTAGCGGTTAAAGGTTAGAGAGTTAAGAGCTATAGGCTCTCGAAGGTGTGGTGTAGATAGTAGTAATGTATCATAGGCGAGGGTCATAGATCCTATGGGTGTAGAGCATAGGTTAAGAGTGTAGGTGACCATAGGAGCGCTCAAGCTTAGGTGTATGTTGTAGGCTAAGGATCTGGGTGTATTGTGCTGCAGATTAGGTGCTCATAGGTTAGGTTCAGGTTATTAAGGGTTAGGGCTTCGTAGATGGATCAGGGGATTAAGGAGTATAAGTGATATAGTGTTACTACGGATATTGATAGTAGTTGCCTGCGAGTAAGATACCATGTAATATGAAGATATCGTGAAAATTAGTGATATAAGCAGAGTAAGGAGAGCTGGCATTTTGTGGTTAGTGCTGATTGTAATTTATATATTTAGTTTATAATTATATTTCATGTGAAACCAATTATTAGGTAGTAATTAAATATATATATTATTTAATATTAATAATTACGAGTTGATATGATTAACTACATGTAGATATAATTGTAAATTATATATACTACTACCGATAATACTAAATAGAGTACTACTCATGCTTTCATAGCGCTAATGAGCAGTCGATGTAGTGCTTTTAGTTCCTATACCGCCTATGTTGTTTAGGGTAGTGTGACGTGGGACGTGGAGTTCTCTCGATTACGCTAATCATTGTGAGACGCTCTTTACTGTCTCTAATATTCTTGTGATAGAGTGCTTGTCCTTATATGACATATGCTTACGACTAGTAGCTATATTAAACTTAGTGAGAAGGATAGGTGAATTAAGTTAAATATTTAATTTTTATTGTTGTATACATATTCGATTAGTCATGTGTTATACTATTGACTTAGGGTATATTATGATATAGTGATTAGTATTTATATAATATACGGTGTTATTATAATGTAAGATTGATTATATGATGAATATAATTATATAACTACTTAAATGTATATATATATATATCACCACTATATTATGATTTGCTTATATATAAATCAGCTAAATTATTACAGAAAATCTCCTATAAACAAATTATAATACTATATAATATTAAATATATAATCATATATAATATTTTATTAATATATATAATGATATAATGTATATATATGATACGGCCGTAATTCTATATTTAGGTTTTCCACGTGTTGTGTCGAGAGCGTTCCTAGCGTGCGTACTTCTTTCGGAAGACCATAAGATAAAAATAATTCAAATTAAAATAATTAATATAGACTTCTACATAATTTTAACAATACGTAAATTAATTAAAATAAAGTAGTAAATTACATATTTGGAACCAAAAAATATATGATTCAATAGAAAAATAAAATTTCTCCGACTATTAAACACGCACGGACAAAGTAATATATATTCAATATACTGTATATAGTAATATAAGCTTTTACATCATGCTCTGCTGTTTAATACTTCTTATAGTATATATAATATAATACATATTGAGTTATATATATATATATTTATACGTATACAAAATATATATTAGTTGTTTATAGTAGTAATATAAATATATATATATATATATCATATAGTATAGGATATGTTGGAGCGGCCACGTAGAAATCGTCTACTGACGTTTTCTTCAAACATGAGATGTATCGGTGTCACAGTGCTGGTTCTCGAGATACCCTGATAATACCGATAAACTAATAATTCAATTAAAAGAATTATAAACGTAAATAAATTTAAAATAATTAAAAATAATTAAAATCAACTCAAGAAAATCAATACGTAACATAATTAAAATGATTAAATAAAGAAAGAAATATTTTGCTGAATATATCGGGAAACTTTGTGGCCCGGCTAGAACGGAGAATCTGCATCCTCGTGAAGTACTCTACTCTCTGTCACATATCTATTCCTTCTCTGATCTCTACATAGATTTCTATCTATCTTCTCTGCAATGCCATCATCTCATCTCACGTCGTCATCAATCATATATATAATACTATCCATCACCGAGCATCTAACAATATATCTACGTTCTACTAAAATGATATATTTTTTCTATAATTGAAGGTTTTTCTGGAATTGAATGTTAGGTCATATGTCGAGTATATAATATATATGACTCATGACCTAACATTCAATTAGGTCATGTGTCGAGTGATATACCCAAATATATTTTATATATATATGATATTATATATATATATAAAATTATGAGTATTATTATTATATATATATCTATTAATTATTATTTTTATATAATTTAATCTTATTTTTATTTTATTATTATTTAATTATTATTTATTATGTTATTAAAAATATCAATTACATTTATTTAATCTATTGTTTATATTTCTAAATGAGAAAAATATATTTCTTTATTAATATAATTAATTATTAGTATTATTAATAAGATAATTAATTAATTATAGAATTATTATTTATATTAATTGGGTAATTGAAAATGAAAGGGGTCTACCCACTTAGGGTCATGTGATTTATAAAAATATATTAACTTCTATTAATTCATAACCTATAGCGTGGTAAGATACTAATCACTACTTATAATAGTGATATATACTTATTAGATCTCTAATGTTATGGATCGTAAGGCCTATAAGAGTATATTAATAAAATAGGTACTAAATTATGGTGGTAAAATCGTCATTTTCCTAAGTTAATATTCTGGGGGTTTTATAATATATATTTAATATATATTTAGAATTTTTAGACCGAAATATGTGGAAAACTTCGAAATCATTATTATTAAGTAACCAGTTAAGTGCTTGAGGCATTTAAAAAGCAGTATAATAATATTAAGTAGTTAATTATGCACTCTAATATATAATACTATATATTATTATATATTTATTATAATATATTTATATCACTATATATAGTTATACTACTATATATATAATATAGGGCCGATAGATCAGAGGGGGTTAGGAGGTTCGGAACACCTCCGCTGTGTGCGATTAAGGTCGTATCTCGCTCACTCTCATTTTTAATTTGATTAGTGAGAGAGAGACACGGTGAACGATATCTTTGAACAAACGCGTTGACAAACACGTGGAAACCCAATATATATATATATGTCATTTGAACTAGCTATCCTCTTATAGTTATAGGTTATTATATATAAGAATGCTTTAAAAAACGAGGGTATTAATAGTGTTAGTTGTATAATAAGTATAGTTGTATTACTAATTTATTATATAATCAAGTATATAGCTATGGATAGTAGGATAATGGGGTTGGGATATATTGTATAGATATAGTAGTTATTGTCCTCTTTAATATCGAAATTTTAAGAAGGAGAAGAAAGATTGTCTTTCGTTTTTATTTATTTTAGGAATAATTTGGATATTGAGGTAAAATTATTTCGTATGTGGTAGATTATGTTTTATTTCTTATTTGATTATATGTATTTGATTTTATTTTTATAGGTCTCTCGAGGAAGTAGCGAGGTAGGAACGCTCTGCAAACACAGTGGAAACCCAAATATTGATATTAATGAGGGTATTACTTTTAGTATAGTATATATATAAATGGGAAGTAGTAGATAAAATATGATATAGTGAATGTATTGTGAAGTTAATTAAAATAGAGTGCAATAATTATATAAATAGGTATATGCATGATTAAGATGAGTGTGAAAATAAGGCTAGGTGAGTTTTTGGGTATGGGGGCATGTAGTTAGTTAAGGCCACTACTTTTGGTGTCCAGAGGATGAATACTCATAGTTACTAAGTTGTACTGATTATATAATTACGATAGTGAGTAGGTCCCGTTTAACGTGTCACTGAGTTTACTTCTATGAATAGTACTTTATATAGGTAGTAGAGTATTTATTTCTAACTGTATCTTTTAATGATGAATAAGGTATGTGTGTCGTGTTTTCACACTTTGTTAAGTTGTAGTTGATGTGTGGTGGATCGTGTGGTTGGTGAGGAGGAACGCGGTAGAGATAAGATATATATAGGGCTGGGCTTATTCTATATTTTCGGCATTTGTATCTACTCACTAATAATACTCATCTACATAGTATACTAATATAAGTATAATAGGAGCTTTTATCATTTTATTCCATAAGATGCTTGTAGCTGAGATTATACCTTTATAACTGTACTCGTATTACTACCCTAATTACTATATTAGGAGTAATAATTAATTAATTAGTTATATATAGTTTTTAAAGGTATATTATATATTGAAGTAAAGAAGGAAAAGATAATCGTTATTAATAATATATAATATATATATATATATTATATAATATGTTATAAATTCCAAAGTATACATATATAGGGTAATATATATAATAATGTACTAATTTAATATGACTAATTTAAGTAAACTATAGTAGAAATGATATAATAAAAGTCAACATGGGGTCATATCTATTGAGACTTGTGAGTCCTCGATGATCATATTCCAATACTACCTATACTATACACTCACTATAATATATATCTATATAAATAATTATAGATTTAATTTAGATATTAATATACTATTATATATATATATATTATATTAATTTATATATATACTTTAATATATTACATTCTATATCATATATATTATTATATATATAATAATTAATATATATATATATATAGTTATATATATTATAATATATTATAATTATATTAAAATTTTTAATTTAGCCCTTTGACGTATACTGTTATCTTTCTCAAAAATTCTGTTTCTGGATAGATTTACAGTGATCATATAACATTATTTATAGGTACAGGAATTTGACTATTGGTACTTACTCATTTACGTATAATATTATAATTCTTTTAAACTCTACCTATATAAATTTATTAATTTAAGTACAATAAGATGTATAGAATGATGTATGATAAGGTTACTAATTTTATAGACTCTACTATATAGTCTTTTATGTTCTATTAAGATTTGGTTATTGTAATAGTATATATGATAGACATATACAAATATTAATTCAGCAGAGAACATAATCAATGTGATCAAATCTGACTCGGAAATGTATGTCCCATTTTCTTCACCTTCTTCTAAGACATACAAATATTAGTTTAATTTTGATAGTTCACCTGCAACCCGAATCACATAATACTCAGCTATCTAAATATGTGGTAGGTAATTTATCTTACATATATTTATGGTTGTCACATGACTATATTAAAATATAATAGTTACATATATATATAAAAAGTGAATATAATAACATCACCATCGATCAGGGCGCCATACTAATAATATACATTACCTAAAACATAGAGTTGAAACCTTATGATACCCTATACTCTTAAGTAATAACTAATCTGTAATACCTAAATGAAATTCGACCTTTATTCTTAAGTCTGAGGAACTAAGCCTGAATGATGAAGTATAACCTTATACCTAACCTAACCTGATGACTACACCTTAGGTCACTAGACACATCCTAAATGCACAACATACAACACACTAACTTAGCCTACACCCTAACACTACACTACACAGTAAACCGCTACAACATTAGCAACATCCAAATAGTACATATTTCCGTGACCCAATCGAGGATAACTCATACTCAGCTGGGACACTACACACTTACCTGAGACCTACGAAACTTAACCTTACCCGTGTAACTCTAGACACCGTAAACCAGGTAACTAGTCCTACCTACGGTATGTAACGCACTACACAATACAGGTCAATCGTACCTTAGCTACACACCATACAACCTGGACCTTGCTACACGTAAAGACTATAACCCGTCTCCTAGGATACATACAATACATGACACACACAATACAAACGACAGGTACCTATATTCAAATCAGACACTACACTACGCACTTCTCGATTAATGGTTGATTCTAATCTTCTGATGGGTCCAGTATATTAAATTGATTCATCCTGTGAGAGTGGCCACGGATCATCTTTTGAATATCCACTCATAATATTTCAGGACGGTGGTTTACATCGTTGATGAAAATCATCTTTCGTCGGTCATTCTTGATGGTTCTCTATATTCTGGATGCGAAATCTAGATTTTATTCATTGGTTTCATCATTCCCTGATGATATCAATTTGTGGCCTCAAACTCACTTGATACCTTAGCTTTGATGTTTCATCTTGGATGAGACTCACACAATCTTTTGAGAAAATTTTCGTAACCTTTTCTGCTCTTTTTCTAACCCCATCATCGAACGCGGAGAGCTTACCGTAATATTGTGTAGGTGTGTGACTAGCATCATTAAGCGGGACTACAGGTACATCATTGAGCAGATCTTTTCCCGGAAGAGGAGCGATTGGTAAGGTGATCCTTCCGCCACGCAGTGTGGAACTAAGAACCGCGTCTCCGCCGCGCGTGCAAGTCCGTTGCCGGCCAATGAATTTCCGCGTAACCGCGCCGCGTGCGCCGCAGGCCGCAATATATACTTTCCAGCTGCGATTTGAAGAAAATATATATACCCTATGAGTCAATTCATATTTTATTTCAGTACCTTAAAATTCTTTATTAAATTAATACATTTTTCATCGCTAATCACTAAAATTGCGTTACCTTCATTAAGACTTATTCATTTGCTAGCCCTGCAGAGTTGAACTCGTATTATATCTATTTAACCTTTATTAGTATGTCTTCTTATATGCTCTTCCTTAAACTTTTAAATTCTATAATTTTTAGAAAATTAGATAATGAATAATGAAGAAAAAAATCGCAGAGTGTCCTGATATTACATAACACCGATTTATTTTAGCTACAAGTTGTACAAAATTTTATAAAAACATTAACATTACATACCTTAAGAAAGCAGTAAAATAGTATCATCATAGAGGCTTGTTCTTTTTCTAACACGCTAATGGAGACTTCTAGTTTCATGGTCTGAACTTTTGTGGTTCTACTGTTTTAACTGCTTAAGGGTACAAACTCTCAATAGTTTTACTGCCGGGGCTGTTTGGGGAACGTGCACATATTTATTCAACATTACATACCTTAAAGCTGTAATCCCAGTAAAATTTAACAGGAATGAGAGTTGTTTGAATCGACATGGCCAAAAGTTTGGTTTGCTATATCGCCTATATGCATGTATGGTCCCCAATATGGCTCTAATTTATATTATATATTTCGAATAAAATTCAACCTTTACATCTTTGAAAATTTTGCTGCTATACAATTACAATTTATAAGACTATCAAATATATGTATATAGGAAATAAAACTGAGATAATGTAAAAACTCTTCCTGATAGCGTTTATATGTCGTATTGGTCAAATTTGAGTACTATATTAGGTGGGGGTGTAACCGTCGTCATATGAAACGAGGGTTCATGTGGCTGTGCTTAAAGTTTAAAAAAAATGCTCTTAAGGGTATCATAGAGGGGTTTATGTCCTCCTGTCACATGCTATTTTTATTGTAAGTGTTGTCACCTCATGATAAACGAGGTTACGTATGGCTGCACAACCCCCTGCAAGCTGATTGTTCTTGTTTATATGCATATATAATGCCAAGTTTTTGGGTGTTATGCGAAGGTTAAGATTTTTATGTCTCGATCCTTTATAGGCAAATGTAAAAGCCAAGTCATGTCGGTCCATGACTAGGGAATTTCCCTTACATTGATGGATTTTGATGTTTGAGACGTTAAATTATTAGTGGTTTCTAAGGTATGCGAAGCTATTTCAAAGATCAACAAGATATTTGGATCCAACCCAAACGCCTAGCACTTCACTGCACTGCACAGCTCCGTCATGAATGAAAAATGTATATGTATAAAATGTATCTGTGAAAAATTATAGAATAAGGTATTTGGTTAGTAATTTGGGTTAGCAAGTTCGATCAACCCTAGTATTGTTAGGTAGTTTGTTAGGGTGTGCGAGATATCTTTGAAGGAATGATCAGAGTTATGTACTACTTTTACATGAGTACTTTGTTAAGTTAAATTTATTATTTACCGTAAATGAAAAATGTAGATGTGAAAAATATAGTGTCTTTGATAGGTTGGACACTGTTAATTTTAGCATTTATTCGTTGTTCAGGGGGTTTAGATCTGTTAGGTTATACTAGCTTTGTTAGAAAATGTTAAGTTTTATCAGATATTACTATGTTAGCTGCTAATGATATGTTAGAAACGTAGGCTTAGGTTAAGTTTTGTTGGGTAATGTTAGATCTGGTAGAGAACTTTGCTAATGTCCGCATTTATTTATAGTTCAAAATGATGTTATCTTTGATAGGCAAGACACTTTGATGAAGGTAGCATCAATTCATAGTTCAAGATATTGGTATCTTTGATAGGTTGAATACTTTGTTAATGGGTTTTGATAAATAATTAATATAATACTACGTTAGCTGCTGATGATATGATAGAAAAAGTAGCGATAGGTTAAGTTTTGTTGCGTAATGATTGGATAGGTTGAGAACTTATTCATAGTTCCAAATGTTGGTGTCTTTGGTAGGTTTTAGCACTTTGTTAATATTAGCAGTTATTCATAGTTATCATGTTAGATATGTTGGCATTGCTCAGTCTTGGTAGGTTATGGCGATTAAAGGTTTACATGTTAAGTTACTTTGCTAAGTTGGGAATGTATTTTATGTTAGCAGTATTGATTTGTTGGATCACTATGATAGATATGTTATGTATTCATAGGTTCATATGTTAGATACGATATGCTAAGTTACGTTATTAAGTTAGGTCGGGTATTGGTATGTTATTTGGATATATAATGACGTATGCTTGTCAAGGTTTTATTTTAGTTGAAATATTCTGGGCAGTGACGGTAATTTGGCAACATAGCATTGTTTTTAAAGTAAAACTTATGAATAGTAGAACTCAGTGGGATAGTTACGTTAGGCTATGATAAATTTTTGTTAAGTTTTTGTTAAAAATTTATGAAATGTAAATGGTGAACTGATATGTTAGAAATGCTGGAAAAGTGGAAATAGTTTAAATTTTGGGGTGATGTTAAGCTATTTACAGTATTAGGCATGACTTTTTTAAGTTAGCATTTCATTCTGCATAAGGTAATGTTAAGAGTACATATTTTATGTATAACATAAAGATTAATTTATGTTTTCTTTGTATATAAGACTTAATTTTTATGTATTTTTTGTGCTGCTAAAATACTGAAAATATGACTTTAATCATTAGTAGTTGTATTTTTTTAATAAAAAAAGGTAAAAAATTAGTAATAATTCATTTGGATTTTTATTTTATATAATGTTATAAATGAAGAATATTTTTATGTTGCGTTGTCCAAATAATTGTTTAATTAGGATGCTTAAATCACTAAATCATTGACGTTAATCGCTTAATCAAGGATACGTGAATGTTCTGAGGGCAGGATTACTGTCATTGATTAGAGTTTGAATCTATTGTTTGACAATTGAGATTTTTTAATAAAAGAATAATACTTTGGTTGAACTAAAACATGTTTTTAATAAGTTATATGCAAATATTCATTTAAAAGAACTTATTTTTTATGTTATGTTTCATAATTACATGTCCAAATTGACGTAAAGGGCAAGTAAGTCAGAAGAGGCATGCAGGGATTTTTCCGAAAGGAATGGGAGGGGTGGGTACATTAAGTCTGAGCGTACTTGCTGTACTGCTTAAGAGTGGTAAAGTAAACATATTAATTTTTAATAAAAATATAATTTCTTTATAATGCTAAAATTTTCTCATGCATTAAACATTCTCAAAATTATAAAGATTTAAAAAAAAATACAATTTCAAAAATTTAACATAATAATAAACTTTGACATAAAAGAAAATATATAGTCTAGGTTTACAAAAGCAATTTGTGAAAAAGTATATGTCGCGATAATAGAAAATGATGTATCTCACCAAAAATGTATAGTAGTAAGATGAATAAATGTTTAGAGAACGGGTAATGATGAAAGGAATAAAATTGTATAGTATAAGGTTGAAAAGAAATGGAGTATACAAATTATTAAAGTAATAGTGGTTAAATGAAAATTTTTATTTAGAAAAAGGAATACACTGTTATTACGTTATAAAATATACCACAACACTAGCATACACTGCGTTTAAATAATTAATATATATATTATATATATATTAATATATTATATATATTATATATATATATAAATATTAATATTTTATTAATATATAATATATATATTATATTATATATATATTATCTAGTATATATATATAAATATATACAGTATATATATTATTATATATATATTATATGGTATATAATAATTGAGAATTATATATATTATATATATAATCATATATATAATTATTTTAAAATATTTATATAATATAGTATATATATTATTGTATATTAATATATATTTATATATAATATATATATTATAGTATATTATATATATATATTATTATGGTATTATATATATATATATATATATTATGATATTATTATTTTCGGCTGATAGCATAGCCCACACCCTCACTTTAAGACATATAATAACTCATAGAGTGCGGAAACTGGTGTATTCGTGCTAAATACCATTCATTACAAATACTTGGACGTAACATACATTATGTAAGTCAAAAGCAAGGATATTGATCTGATTACCGTAAACAAGAAATCTGTATGCCTTCGATAGAATTCGGTCCCTCCAGCCCCTTCTCAGGCTCTGAATCCTGTTGATAGGTTATAGCCTGTTTAGGTTCTGGTGTGTAGTGGCTATTATTGATTTCATCTGATTAGGTTGTAATGATTGTGTGGCCTGCTTGTAGTTGTGGTAGATCGGCCGTAGATAGGTTGAATAGTGTGTGGATAGTAATTGCGCTTGGAGTATCTTAGTTATTGATGCTTTACTTTCTGACTTTGTTGTTTGTTCGTATTTGTGCTGCTCGTCCTGATAGAAAGTTGGAAATCCATTTTTTAGGTTATTGGGGATGTTAGATTTTGTTATTTTTGTGATCAATGTTATGGTCGATAATGTATCGAAATGCTTTGTTGATGTCGATTGCTATGATTTTTGTTTTGTGAATTGGTTTTGAGCTTAGGCCGTTGATTGTGGGTTGTATAATGTTGATGAGGTCGGTTGTAGTTGAAAGATTTTGTTTGAAACCGTGTTGGAATTTGTGTTTGATGATGTGTGGAATTTATTTTGTTTAAGTATTTTTTTCTAGTGTTTTTATAGTGTTGTTAATAGAGAGATGGGGCGTATATGATAAAGGGTTTAGTGGGGTCCTTTCTAGTTTGGATTAATAAGCAAATCACCATTGATTCAACTACATGTTAATGCTCTCTAGCCTGATAGAGCTGTTGATATTTGCGCTAAATGGATGTTAAAGCTGTGTTCCCTATGTGCTTGAGGTTTGTTTGAGATGTTGTCCGGGCCTGTTGCTGGTTAGTGTCTTCTGTTATGTTTTCTAGCAGTTGTGGTTATTTTTATTGTTGGATAGTGGTTGAGTTTTATTTTTTTGATGGCTCTGATGATTTTCCGGTTTTGAGGGTGTATGGATTTTTGACTGCTGCTAGTATATACTATATAATATATATATATATATAATATATATAATATATATTATATATATATATATATATATATTAATATAATATATATATAATAATATATATATTATGGTATAATAATATGAATATATATATATGTATATATATATTATATATATAATTATAATATATATATATATATAATATATATATTATATATAAATATTTTATATATATTAAGGTTATATAATATATAATATTAGGTATATTATATATATATATAGAGATTAATATATATATAAAATATATATATAATATATAAATTATATATATATATTTATATATTATATTATTGTATTAAAGTTTGTAAATGATTATATATTATATATATAATTATATTATTATATATATATATATATTATATTATATAATATATCTCTATTATATATTCGTATATTTATAATATTATGATATATATATATATATTATATGAAGATATAATATATATATATATTATATATAATATATATATATAATTATATATATATTATATATATATTATATTATATTTATATATATTTATATATACTATAATATATATATATTATAATATATATTACATATTTATATTAATATTATATATATAATATATATATATAATATAATATATATTATAATATATATATTTATATATATAATATATATTTTATTATCTATATCGTATATATATATATATATATAAATATAATATATATATATAATATATATATATATAATATATTAATATAATATATATATATTATTATATATAATATATATATATATATTAGTTAGACTATATAGTATATTAAATATATATATTAATATTATATATATTTAATATATTATATTATATATATAATAATATATTATATATATATATATAATTTATTATATGTTATTTACGTTCCACAAACTGTAACACACACACACACACACATCACACACATCAACAACACTCACAGCTACATTACACAATATATATAATTATATATTATATATATATTAGTTATAATATATATATATATATAATTATATAATATATAATAGTATATATATATATAAATATATAATATATATGTTTTATATATTATTTTACCCTCTCCCAACCCTATCACGCATATTATTATATATATATATAGTAATATATATATATATATATTATACTTATATATATATATATATATATTTATTATTATATATTATATATAACTATATAGTATTATTATATATATATATCTATATTTATTATAAATATGTATATATAGCATATTATTATATATATATATATATTTATTTAATATATATATAGTGGTAATATATATATATTATAATATTATTGTTATATTTATATATACATATTATATATATATTATATATATATAATATATACTATATATATATATATATATATAATATATAATATAATAGTATGATATATATATAATATACTTACACGCATATATATATATATATATAATATATCCCATTTAATTATAATTATTTGATATTTAATCTTTTGATCAAGTTTTTTAATTAAACGCTACTAGCAATAATAATAATTGTACTAAATCAGGTATTCAGCAAGCTTTAAAACAATTGCCAATATTATTATTATTATTATTATTATTATTATTATTGTTATTATTATTATTATTATTATTATTAGTATAGTAGTAGTAGTATTTGTGTTGGTGATATTCGTAGTTGTAAGATGTGGGTAAAAATACAGTAGCTAGCTAGTATTATTATTATTTCAATTATTATTATTATTATTATTATTATATTATTTTATTATAATATTAGATTATTATTATTTTATTAAATTAAAAATTTAATTTCCATGAAAATACTTATCATTATAATTATTATTAATTATAATCATTATTAATATTATTATTATTAATATAACTTATGTATTATTATGATTATTATTATTATATTAATATTTTATTATATTATTATTAGTTATTTGTAGTAGTAGTAGTAGTAGTAGTAGTAGTAGTAGTAGTAGTAGTAGTAGTAGTAGTAGTAGTAGTAGTAGTTTTATTAACTGTAGCAGAAATAGGAGGATAAGAGAAAAAGGACCGAATTTTCGCATATTTTTCAATATTTGCATTGACATGAATATTCGCGAAGATTAAAAAAAGTTATTCACATTCGCATTCGCATTCGCATTCGCATTCGCATTCGCAAATATTAAAAATAAAATATTCTCATTCTCATTCGCATACGTACTCCGGCAAATGAAAGGTTCTCCAATACTACCTTTAAAATTGAAGCAGATTTCATACTCCACAAACATGAACAGAAAATGAAGAAATGTGGAAAGCCATAAGCAAAAAAAAAAAAAAAAACAAAAAAGTATGGATTGTAAATTTACAGATAATATAGTAATGGACAATCATACATTTTCTCACGTTGAAATGCTTTTCTTTGTACGACTAGTGAAATTAGTGGTCCATTTATACCCATTATGTTAAAGGAAATACTACAGAGATATTATTTATGAGAATATGCATGACTGCGTTTAAACTAAAGTTTCAGAATTAATAACCTCTATCACACAAAGTATTTTCTCTACTACGAATGGTCAGTTACTCAATCAGCAGTTTCTTTGTTCTCTCTGACTGGTAATGCCGTAGTCAAGGATTTCAAAGTCAAAAATTTTGTGTTGTACTCTAAACTATTCATTGACCGTCACACTGTTGAATATCTCAGTGACGTATTTAAATAAATTTTGGCGAAATGCAACCCATCTCCAGATGATGATCACTGTGTCATTAGAGATGCTGGTGCCAATGTAAAAGAAAGCTCTGTTTCTATCTTGAATGAATAACACAACCTTAGTCAGTCATCAACGGCACCTTAATATTAGAAATGATGTGACATCCCAACCAACAGTCATCAAAATTAACTCAAAATGTAGGTAAATTGTGGCAAATTCAATGTTCAAAAACTTTCATTAATATATGGCATTACCATGCACTGGAACAGCAGTCTGCAAATGATGATAATCATGCAAAAATCTAATGTATCTGACTGCCTGTATGGCCATTCTAATAATAAAATAAATGTTTTAACATCCCATGATAATTTTATTGTAACCAACTGTTTCACTGTTCTCCAACCATTTAAAAGAGCCCACCATGATAATAAGTAAAAACTCGTCATCAATAGTGGACATCATTCCTCTCGTAATCACCCTGAAGAGAGTATTAGAAAACCTCAGAAAATGATGACTGTCAAGGAATAAAACTGATAAAAGTGACAATATTGAGAGAAATTAATAAAAGTTTGTCTTTCAGAAAGAGAAACGCCTTGTATCCCATAACTACGTTTTTGGACAAAAAAAAATTTGACTTCCCAGATTTTTTATGAAGAAGGTTAAAGTCAGCATCGACCGAAATAGTTAAGAAATTCAAAAATACAGGCCAGTTCAAGAAAAACAAAGAATATAGTTTAAGAAAAACAAAAAACAGAAAAAAGTTGCTTCAAACCCATTCATAAGTATCACTGTCACAGTCGTCATGAACGCAATTCTACGTTCAAGCAATGACATTGAAGATGATCAAATATCTGGGCAAGTATCAAAATCGTTTAATAGTAAGTCAAAGTGAAACGCGTTTTTCCTGACGAAGGTTCTCTTGTATGGCGAAGGATGCATGAGGAGCCGTATTCTGATCTTTCACAGTTAGCATGAACTTATGATGCTTATTCGCCATGAAGGGTTGCCAGTGAATATCTCTTTACTAGTGCTGGTATGATCTATGAATAAAAAAGTAGCAGTTAATTCCTCAGAGAGAGAGAGAGAGAGAGAGAGAGAGAGAGAGAGAGAGAGAGAGAGAGAGAGAGAGAGAGAGAGAGAGAGAGAGAGAAATGAATTTGTGGGTAATATACTTTGAATGAGATAAAAATTGCAAAAAACTGAAAAATTTGCTATATGTTCTTATTAAATTCCTTATTTTTTCTAAACCAAGCCAAAACCAAAATTAATTCATTAAAAAAAATGAAATATACATATATAACAATAATTGAGCAACGTTTGAAAAAAATCAAATATTCCTCTTATATTCAAAAAAAATGGCACAAACCTGGCAATAAATAATAATAGCATTCGCATTCTCAAATATTAAGAAAATTTATTAGCATTCACGTTCAAATTTGTGAGTATTAAAAATATTATTCGCTAACATTCGCAATCGCGAATATTTGGAAAATAAATATTCGATCCACTTCTAACACACACTCAAACACACACACACACACACACACGCACATACACACACACTTACACACACACACACACACACACACACACACACACACACACACACACACACACACACACACACACCTACTGACTCACAGGCACATAAACACACACACACACATATATATATATATATATATATATATATATATATATATATATATATATATATACGTTTATGTCTATATATATATATATATATACTATATCATATGTGTGAGTGTGTGTGTGTGTGTGTGTGAATGTGTGTGTTTTTAGGAAGAAAGAAAATAAAATGTTTTACTAATTTTGGCAATAAATAACGTTCTACAAATACGAGAGTGACACAGGCCGCGTCTTATGAAGATTGATGGAAGACAATGATGAAATAACAAAGTTTATCCCATTTCTAAATGTATCGATGATTGTTTTTAAATACATTTTCTTTTGTTAAATAAATTACGCAACATGTTATGGTTCGAGTCGTTCTTTCAACTTTTTTCTTAGATTCGAATTTTAAATGAAACCACAATTTTATTTCTCGCTATCTAATATTTCGATTTTTCAATTTATTTTTTGCTTAATTGCCATATATATATATATATATATATATATATACAGGTGTATCTTTATATATATATATATATATATAGCATATATATATATATGTGTTCTGTATATATATACAGGGTGTATCGTTAATATTGCGAAAAAATTCAGTATGATATTCCTTGCATTAATATAAGATAATATGTGTCAATAAACATTTCCGTATCTCGCTTCATTTATACATATACTAGTCCGTGTCGAGTCAAGTTCTGTGTTCAAGTGTTGCTCATATTTTCAAAATGAATTACACAAATAGTGAAATATGCGATATGCATTTTGTTTACGGTCGTACGAACGGTAATTCATTAGCAGCCATGAGTCTTTATAATGTACCCTAATCGTGTCATCCCGCATCATACTATGTTTGCACGTCTCCATCAACGTCTTAGAGAAACAGGAAGTTTTAAAAAACTTACTAATGGAAACGGGCGACCTCGCACAGTATCAACTCCAGATGTCGAAGAACAGGTTCTCCAAGAACTTGAGGACAGTCCTACAACAAGTACCAGAAAGATTGCTGCAACACTACATGTAAGTCATTCGACAGTTTTCAAGGTATTGAAAAATCAACTTCTGTACCCTTATCACATCCAACGAGTGCAGGCACTTGTACCAACAGATTTTCCTGCAAGAATAGCTTTGTGTCGATGGATGCAACAGAAAATTGCAGACAATCCTCACCATTTAGCAGAAATATTGTTCACCGATGAGGCAAACTTCCACAACAATCACATATGGGCTGATGAGAACCCACATGCAATAGTTGAAAGCCGCCATCAACACCAGTTTTCATTGAATGTATGGGTCGGAATTGTTGGCGACCATTTGATAGGTCCATTCTTTTTACCAGCAAGGCTTACTGGAGACGTTTATCGCCAATTTCTTGAACATGACTTTCCTACACTACTGGAAGACGTCCCATTACAATTAAGATCGAAAATGTATTTCATGCAAGACGGCGCTCCAGCTCATTTCAGTTTAGTTGCTCGTAACTATTTGAACACTGTATATCCACGCCGTTGAATAGGTCGAGGAGGTACAGAACCTTGGCGGTCTCCAGACCTAAATGCATTGGATTTCTTCTTGTGGGGTCACCTGAAACATTTGGTTTATACAGCAACAGTTGAAAGTCCCGAAGAATTAAGGAGCTCGCATAATCGCATCTTGTGACACAATTCGGCACACACACGGTATATTTGAACGTGTCCGCCAATCAATGCGTCGCAGAATAGAGGTATGTATTGCCGTTGGGGTGCTCATTTTCAACATTTGTTATAACCTTAGTGCACCATTGCTTCGTACTATTTCTGTTGTATATTTTCTTCTGTGCAATAATGTATGTATTCTTATAATTAAATAAATTGAATGAATTTGTTAATTATCTTTCCAAATTTAGTTTACTGTTTATTGTAACTTAATGTTTAAATAGGTTTCATCACCTTGTATCTTGGAAATGAGGCGTTTTCGGTGAAATGTTTATTGACACATATTATCTTATATTTATGCAAGGGAATATCATACTGAATTTTTTTGCTCGTGAGATACCCTGTATATATATATATATATATATATATATATATATATATATATATATATATATATATATATATATATATATATATATATATATATATATATATATATATATATATATATATATATATATATCCTTTATATATTATATAATATAATATATATATATATATATATATAATATATATATAATATAATATATAATAATAATATATAATAATAATATAATAATAATATATATATAATATATAATAATATATATATATATATAATATATATATAATAATAATAATATATATATATATATAATAACATAATAATATAATATCTCAACTATAATAATATATATATATATAATAATAATATATATATATATCTTATATAATATATATATAATATATATATATATATATATATATAATAATATATATATAATAATATATATAATATATATATAATAAATATATATATATATATATGTATAAATCTATTTTCATATAATAAATACAACAATACTCACACTAATAGAAATAATAAAAAAGTCTCTGCTTATAATAACATGGAACATCTGTAAAAGAGGTTATTGTACACTACGATCTCAAACAGAAGATTGTCTGCTGTAGAAATTTTTTTCCTAAATATTGTTCACAATGCATTTCATTACTCATGCTTTAGAACGAATAGTTACTATCTTTCAGATGTGTGATATACAGACTAAATATAAATAAATAAATTAAAATCAAAATAGTATCAAGAAAGTTTTTGTTTTAGATTTTTAAAAAAAGGTGAGAAGTTTAATATGTTGTTTAAAATAGGATCTATTATGTATTCGTTTTTCTGTATGTTAAAATTATTGGTGTTGGTAATGCAAAATGACTCGGAGAGTTTTCTCAGGTGTATGTTATCAATGTTAATAATGGGTGTCATGTGGTCAGCATTTATAAAGTGGTTGTGGGTGGATCTGTGGATGGTAAGGGCAGAGTTTAGGTTATCTGTTTTTAGATCGTATTTATGTTGGTATCTTCTACGGGTGAAGTCGATAGTTTCTCCGATGTATGCTTGATTACATTGTGAACAAGGAATTTTGTAAACGTATTGTGAGGTGGAAGTATTGTTGTGTGTGTGTGGTTTTAGAATTTTTTTGAAAGGGAGAATATTTGAGGAGGAAATGTGTATGGATTCAGGTAGTATTTTTTTAACAGTATTGTGAATAATGGGTGGTAATGGTAAAAAAGAAGTGTGTGTTCTGTTTTGTGCATTGAGTTTAGTGTAAAAATTATTCTTAGCTCGGCGTAAAGCAGTATTAATGATGTGTTGTGGGTAAGAGAGCTTAAGGAATGTGGAAGAAATAAGATTAATTTCAGATTGTAGGAAAGAAGGGGAGCAGATATTGAAGGCTCTGAGATAAAGAGAGGAAAGGATACCGAGTTTGGTGTTTTGGGGGTGTGAAGAAAACCAATGTGTGTAGCTAGGGTTAGCAGTAGGTTTTCTGTAAACAGAAAATTGTAAGATGTTCTGGGGGGTCCAAGAAATGAGAGTGTCAAGGAAGGGAAGGGTGTTGTTGTTGGAAAGTTCTATTGTAAATTTTATGTTGGGATGTATATTATTGATAAGGTTAAGAATGTTGGTGGGGTTTATAGTTAATGGTAAAGCTGCAAAAATATCATCAACGTATCTAAACCAGAAGGAATTAGATAACAAAGGATGAGGGAGAATATGGTAGAATTCGATGAGTTCCATTGGACATATTTCCACTTCACACATCACTAATACTGTAGACTTTATATCTAAAACTAGAAACATTAACCCTAATACCCACAATTTACTCAGTTTTGATGTTGTTTCTTTGTTTACTTCAGTACCTGTCCCTTTCACCATTTCTTTACTCGAACGTTTTATTAATGAACATGATATAACCCTCTCACACCCTTTCCCCCTCCTCAAAGAACTCATACTCCTCTCTCTTAATCATAATTTCTTCCATTTTAATAATAACTACTACAAACAAAACTCAGGCTTAAGCATGGGTTCCCCACTCTCCCCTATACTAGCTAATCTAATTCCTTCTGGTTTAGATACGTTGATGATATTTTTGCAGCTTTACCATTAACTATAAACCCCACCAACATTCTTAACCTTATCAATAATATACATCCCAACATAAAATTTACAATAGAACTTTCCAACAACAACACCCTTCCCTTCCTTGACACTCTCATTTCTTGGACCCCCCAGAACATCTTACAATTTT
>JABUQX010073989.1:0-13080 GCA_015478945.1 Trachelipus rathkii | reverse complement strand
TATGATCTATATGTAACATGAATTTTCACAGTTGGTTGTTATTTTTATATTTTGCATCTTTGTAATTTTCCATCTGTTGTTCTTGTGTTTTTCCAAAATTAAAAATAAAGATATGAAAAGAACAGAACAGTTTATTAGGTTTTTTCGAAAAAGGTAAACAACCGCCTCTTATCAGGATTCAGGATATGAGGTAATAAAGAACGTACCCACTTTGTGTGAATTTCGAAAGAGGGATACATCATCCCGGACTCACCGAAAGAATCCAAGTCATCTCCCCTTAGGAAAATTTCCAATAAATGAAAGCACTAGCCAAAAAAATTATGCATCATTCGATGCATTTTATATGATTAGTACTCTGAAAGAAAAATATTTCTACAGAAAGAAAATGTAAATTGCACTTGATTGATTGACAAATTGATATATGAAAATAAGAAATTATTTTGACCAAAATGTGCGTTTCTCTCTTTATTATACGTACCTATAACAGAACTTTCACAGTCATGTAGTACCGTACTAAATTTAATGGTTAAATACAGATATATAAAGTAGTTATATATTAATTGATTACTATATATATATATATTATTATATATATATATATATATTATATAATATATATATATATATATATATTAATACTATATAGTCGCTAGGAAAATATATTTCTACACTCATTTGTTTTATTTACAACATTTACAATTTTTGATAATTTTGCCGAAGCCAATAGCTTCGGCAAAAATGCCTTAGGCTTGCGGGCTCTCAGGTCTTCGGTTTCCGGACAAATAATGCCGATTATTGCGGCATACCTGAAAGCCGGAAAAGGGCGCGAATTTATCGGCACATGCCTAACAATATCATGTTGTATAATTTTTATATACACATACGTATTATATATATTATATATATATATATGGTAAATATTATAATATATTATGTATTTAGTAATATATATATATATACCTAAAAAGTGAGATAAAAATGATTTTTGTTTTTATATTTCATGCAATAAAGGTACATTATATATATATAATTATATATATATATATATATTATATATAATTAATATTAATAAATAATATATTATATATATATCTATGAGTATATATATATATTATATATATATAAGATAATACTTAGTCAAATAAATATTCTAAAATAAATATAATATATTATATTATAGTTATTTATATATAATATATTATATATATATATAAATATATATACTGATATCGCTATATATATATAGTGATATTAGTATAATAGATATAATATTATATATATATATATAATATAATAGTATAATATATATATATATATTAGTGATATAAAATATATATATATATATATAATATAAATAGTTATATATATACATATAATATATATATATATATATATATTATATATATATAAAATATATATATTATATATTGGTATAATATTATATATAATATATATTATATATTTTTATAGTGTGTCAACACCACTCACAGGCAGAAGCCACTATTCAAGGAGTGAAGGATGGTGTGTTACTACGTCTATGATTAGCTCACCACTAATGCAAATTTACGTAGAATGAGGCACAGGAACACCAAGCTTTGAATGAGAGGAAGATATAAATTCAGGCAGGAATAAGCACAGAAGATGGAGAGAGAATTCCACAGAACAGATGATGGGTTGGCAGGAAAGATAAGGTATAAAAGCACCGCAGACTACTAGCCTGGAGCTTTACCGATATCCAACACAAAAAACTTCATGCACAGACACAGCCCCCCTTGTGTTACGAGTGGCCCCTTGTGCTACGAGGGTGTGGTGGTACGCGAGTTCTAAGTTTCATAAATGTTTTAAGGGTGAAAATGCTCAAAAAACCGTTCTCTTTATTACTGGTCCTATAGAAAAGAAAATGAAATAAGCTACCAAGTGTCGCGCGCTAGATAAGTAGGGGCAAGTTTGAAGTGGAATTATCGGGAACAGTTTATAAGTCTTTTTGGCCGTTTGACTCGACCCTGTCCAAAAAGCGGGGGTGAAACCAGAAGCCCCCCAGCATATGAGAGCAGTACTCTATACAAGGGCGGATAGAAAATAGAAAAAGCGGAAGAGTAACTGGAGGAAGAAGAAAAAGAAGTCCGCAGTCTAAACAGAATTCCCGCGGAGTTTTCTTTTGAAAGGCGCGCGAAACCTTAGCAAAACGTACTCTGTGATGTGAGGTTTCCAAGACCTTTTTTGTTAATTTAAAGGCCAAGGGAATAATAATAATTGTCAACAGGAGAGACGAGTGGAGAACCGTCGAAAGAGATAGGGAAAGTTAGAAGGTGAATTTGAGGAGTTTTTTTGATTTTGAGACATATTATGATTGTGTATATATATCCCTATATATAATATTATATATTATATATATAGTATTATAGATAAATATTCATGAAAATATGTTATATGAGAAGAAAAGCAGTCACCCTCATATTATATATTATATATAATATTATATTTGAATATTTTTTATAATAATATAATATATATATTATATATATATTAATATTAGTAATAATATATATATTTATATATATGATGCTAATTATAATTATATAGACGAAAATCACATATATGTTTAATTTATACAATTTAATAAAGATTATTTTTTTTATGGAGTATATTATTAATATAAAAAGAGACTCAAAATGTACCTTTATACCTATGTGAGTAATATAATAAAAAGTTATAATAGTATAAATATGATATTCTAAATATATATGGAAATATATAATATATTAGTATATATATATAGAGAGCTATAATTATAGTAAATCCAGTAATTATACAGTAATAAATAATAAATGGAATAAAAAGTGAGTATATAGTTATATATAAGGCATCAGAAGATAAGTTATAGATAAAGGTAGCCTTAATTTCCCAAATATTTGTTATAATAAATTTTACCAATTATATCCTATATATGATGGTTAAAGCCAATAAAATATATAATTATATACGTATATATATTATATATATATATATATATATATATATAAAATGGGAAAATTGTGACGCTAGTGATAAACTCACCCTTAATGAGTAAAAACCGTTCCGGATAATAAATACCAATTAAAGAACTATATAACGAACAACTGGTATTCTGACTGAATACTGGCGAGTCACAACCGGTTTTTTCGAATAAACGAATAAACGGAAATATATAGGCAATTTTGAGAGTTGAAAATATGTGGCCCTTAAATAGTTAAGCAGATTGCCAATTGAGCACTATATTTTAAATACACTTTCAAATATTTTTCCAGAACAAATTTAAATCAACTCAATTTAAACGTTAAAGCAGTGCACTGTTTTTTGCACTCCAAATTCAAGAAATTGGATACTGGCTAAGAAATGGCACTAACAGGTTTAGATTACTTTCGAAAACACTTAACCCGCAGCGCGTTAGACACTGAAATGCTCGCAGACCCAGAAAGGCTCCTCAAATTTAAAGTTGCTAAATCGTGTTATATAACACATCATTTATTTTGAAATTTTTGAAATGAAATTACGCTGACCGGCCCCCAGACGATGTTGCATCGCACATGAAGTCTACTCGCTGCTGAAAATGTCAGTACACCTGCGTGAACTAATACTATATTTGAAAATGGATCTGAAAAGAATCCTGAATTACTTCTTGGGACTTGCACATGACTACAAACAACCTCCTAAATGATAAGATGGAAAATGCTCAAATTGCGATTGTTCTTTTTTTAGCGTGAATATAATGTGGCATTATATAAATATACCATTAAACTTCAAATGTAATAAATATCAGAATAAATAATTGAATATGGAGCAAATATTTAATGATTTCAAAACCACATAGTATTATCATTATACCTCACGATGAGACGATTGATACCTAGATGTGTTATCCCATAGGTGAGTATATATAAAACTCAATAAGTTTTATTCTGATATTGTGTATTATATAGTAGCGTTTACGTTGATATTGATGCCTTACCATTCAAAAGAAAAGATTTTTGTGTTTGTTCAGTAAATTGAAATTTGAACTATATATATATATGGGTAACAAGTTATATCTTGTCACACATATATTATTTAATGTAAAGGAAAGTTAGCTGAATTATTATATTAGGTTAAAATATATATATATATAAATGGATTATATATTTGAGTATTGGAAATATAATCTAAAATATATATATATATAGTATATAGTAATATTATATAGATTTATATAATTTAATGAAGCTAGAGTCAATATATTATATATATTATATTGATAGTTGGGTATATATAATTTATCTATTTAAATAATTTATATATATGTTAGAATATTATAATACTATATATTACATATAATAATATAGTAGATAAAAATTCATTAATACCCTAAAGTACTATATTAATTTATTGTATATATATCTAATATGTACTCATATATTTACTATCTACTATTATATGTGTTACTAAATATCTTATGACCTATCCTAGTAAAACGCTTCTTAAATAAGTATTATCAAAGATATATATTAATCAGTTATATATATAATATATATATATATAGTTGATACTAATTTAGAATATAATAATAAATTAAATTACATTAGAATAATAGTATCTCCAAAATTCATATTTATATCATTTATCTACGTATAAATTAATACATAGTGAATAATATACTATATTATATATTATATATAATAGTAAGTTTAATTTAAAATATTATATGAATAAAAATTTAAATATATATAATATTATATATTATAATAGTAATATAAACTTATTATATATATATATATATTATATATAACCTTAAAGTATATATTATATATATATATAGATAGTACCTATTATATTATATAAAGTATATATAATATATTAAGTTTATATTTTAATATAAATTATATTATATATATATAGAGTATTAAATATAGAATATTATATAGCTACCTATTATTTATATATACATATAGTGTTTATATTATATATATATTATATGGTCCTATAACTATAGGGCCCTACTATATATATTATATATATATATATTTATATATATATAGTATATATATATTAATAATGATATAATAATTATTAGGTATTTTAATTTTATTATTATATTATATAAAGATATATAGTATAATCATATAATCATTTAAATAACTATAATATATAGTGAAATATATAAGATTACTATTCTATTAGAAAGAAATATAAATATGTTATAAATTATATTTTATATATAAGTAAGTTATATAACAAGATAAAATATATATAAATAAAATATGATATAAAATTATATTATAAAAGCATAAGCTTATAAAATATTCTATTTATACAAATTATTATATTGTCCAGATTATAATATTATATTTACTTGAGCTTATATACTATATATTTAAAAATTATTGTTTTAAACATGATATATATAATATAATTATATTAAAATATATATATATATCACTTTCCATAAACAATTCTTTGTATATATATTAAATGCAGTATAAAATGTATTATTAATTATAATATTTATGTATTATATATAGTATTATATATATGATAAGTATTGATATATATTAGCGCGGGCCCCTTAGAGCAAAAAAAAATAATTTGGAGAAATCTTTGGTGAGTAGCCACTGTTCCTAAAAAAATTTTCATATCTAAGACTAGTTCACTATTACTTCTAAAAATATGGTTTCCACTACTCCACCGCAGCAGAAATTCGGAAGAGACAATGTAAATCGTAGGAACAATGTATATTTGAAACATTATATTTCTATAAAATGTTAATTTTGTATATATATATAACAATTGTCTGAATGGATTTGCTTTATTTTTATCTCGTTGAAAATTTAGCGATGAGTTTTGGATGATCTTCTGTAGAAACTCCTTTGCTGGATATCGTCCGGTCTATATTGCGGTTACAATTTGCATAAATAAATCGGTTTGAGTGTTCGTCAAACTTATTTTTAGCTAATATTTTGTTATATTGCTCCATATACTTAACTCTCCGTTCTGCAACATCGTTTACAACTTTAAGCCATTTGCAAATTTGTCTTCCTTTCTGAAAGTTTTCATTACTATTCCATTCAGAAGGATGCATAATCTGTTTTTATTGGAAAGTGCTTAAATAACCGCTTGGATTTCTGGTTAATGAAGAAATCTATATATGTTCCTTAATATTGATTCACGTCCCTGGAATGATCTGTTACCTTCTTTACATTTTCTTCAGAAACATCATAATTTTCCAGAGCTTCTATCATCTTTAATTTTGTTGTAACTGAAACATTTTCATCAAAAAATAATATATCAACTGCTTCAGGTGAAAGGTACTACAGATAATTTCAAAATTTATGCAAAGCTAATTTGCTGATTTCCTCACTAACATCCTTTTACAAGTAAATGTCTTTTAGGAATTTCAGATCTTGAAAAGGAGCATATGTCGCAAAAGATGAACGAATCCAGGCCTTAGCATAAAGACAAACAACAAAAAGACACACATCTCTGAATCTGCTTATTTCATTTGGTTATAGTTTAAATCGTTTACGGAAAAGAAAAATTTTCAGGCAATAGATAGCTTTTGCCATCCACCTGGCATGATGAAAGGCTCCTGGCATTCGGAAAGATATACCTCGAGGAGGAATTCCTCCAAGGAAAATTGCCATAAGTTCTTGCCATATCATTGTTTCAAGCTCTCTCTGTATCTTCTCGAACTTGTTTTTCTTTGTAAGAGCTTCAAATTGATAGTGTTGGGGATATTTAATAATTTTGATATTTTTCTTTTAACATTCATTAAAATTTTCCTGGTTTGAAATTTTTAATTTATCCATTTTGAACCAATTTTCTTTAAATTTCTTGAATATGGAAATGTCTGGACCAAAATAATGACCAACTGTTTAATCAAATACAGCCTTCAAAATAATTTCTTATGATGACGATATGGGAAATACATAATATCTTGTATTTATTTTATGTTTTACATTTTTGTAATAAGCTAACCTTGAAATCGACCTGTGTTTGTAGCAGTTGTATCAAAACCAAAAGGCTTCAACTCTTTCGCTGACGTTCTACTTTTCTAGTACCTCATATACGGCATCAGTTTGGTGTTGCCCACTACCCGAATTAATCGCTGGTACTCCTAATATTGTTCTATTCCCCCATTCTATTTATATTAACTGGGGCGGAAGTCTATCTACGTTTCTCCGTGGCAGTTTAAATTTGTCAGATTTTTCCAGTCCCCAAGTGTCCAGGTATATAGTGTGGTAGGTCATGTCCTTTAACTTATTAAATTGTATCCTGCTAATTCATTTCTTGTATACGCTTTCGATCAGCGTGAGAATGAATGCTGTTTAATTAACTTGTGTTTTGTAGGGTCATGACCCTAGGGCCTCAGCTGCGGCAGCCATATTCTAACCAGCATCGCAGGCACGGTCACTGAGCTTTTGTACTTCATCAAGAGTAGAACAAGGTACTAGGTATTATTACGCTGTACTATCGGGGTTGGTGCTTTTGTCTTTAGATTTGTTTAGGAGAAGCGGGCGTGTGGGACGTTGACACTGACTATAGTGTATAGACTTGTATCAGATGCAGTGCTCAACTGATAGTCTCGGGTCATACGCCTTGTGGAAGGATTCATTTAGAATGTATAGTTGTTTATAAGGAGGCGTCAGCGAAAAATGATGCTTCTATGAAAATAACAATTTTGCTCAATTTATATATACAATATCATATTATATCTAGTCTAGAGTATAATTACTAAATACTAAATATTTATTGGGTCATAATATTTATTTGGACGCTCTTCTGCTTCTTTCACGTCACCTATTGTACGTGCAGTAACACTGAAACATTATTATTCTGGAGCTCTTACTGCTTCAGTTTCACGCACACTATTTCTAAATCATAATATACTAATAATAATTATAATAGTAGATAACTATAATAATAATAATAATAATAATAATTATAATAATAATATAATAAAAATAATAATACATTAATCATGAATAATAATAATACATAATAATAATTAATAACACTGTAATAATTATTAACAACATTGCTGACAGTTTTAACTAATAAGATGAAGCTTATTGACACATAATTTTAATAGAAATAATAATTAATAATAATAATAATAATAATAATATATACTATAATAATAATATAATATATATGCATCACATAAAAATAATAATAATAATAACTCACTAATAAAACTCTAAATAAATAATAAATTAATAATATATCAATTAAGATTAAAAAATATTATACATAATAAATAATTAATATATAATAATATATAATAATAATAATAATAATAATATAACTCTTTAATATATCTAACTCTACATAATTATAATAATAATTAATTTCACTTGCAATTCATAATTGAAATTGGAGGTAATTATATCTAAGAATCGTCTAATAAATATAATATCATAACAATAATAATAATAATAAATATATAACAATAATTATGATAATAATAATAATAATAAATAATAATAAAAATAAAAAAAAGAATAATAATAGGAAATAATCACTCACATAAACTCTGAATAATAAAGAAATAATAAATTTTACATTTTTTATTTAACTGAGTTTCAAATTGCGGGAAAAAAATACATATATTAATACTAATCATATTGAAAGAATTCTGAATGAAAAAAATGCTTACCTCTCATTGTTTTATCCTTTTGCCACCTCAATGTTCTATCCACCTCTTCCTGTTTACGAATAGCCCTTCTCTTTTCTTTTTTCTGTCAAAACATGATCTATACCAATCATTGACCCTTCTCTACCTTTCTTTCTTTGATTTAGGAGAAACTGACGATCTTCTTCAATGGGTATAAGTTAAAGAGCGTCAGCTTTGGGTGGTATCCAAAAGATGCGATTATTTATTTTCAGGATATTATTCATTTTTCATCGATATTTTTGACGCTGCAGACTTCCCTTTTGCAGCTTTTCTAAAAGCATTTTACATATTCTTTGTATTCAACGGGGCTTCTCCGTTTTTCAAATGCTTGTGCGCTGAACAACGTTTTTAGTTGGGATTCGTGACTTTCTGGCAAGCACTTCTATATCTTATTCTAACTAGATGAGTCCTGCATGAAGCGTAAATTTTAGGTTTTCACTTTTACGCATCATTAGTAAAATTCAGCGATACCCTTAAAGCCTTCGCACTATTAGAAGGTAATTTTGAGCCATAATCAACTTTTGCTCTTTGCCATATGGCTAACAAAAATAATACGTCAGCTTGTTCTCGTCTTCTCTGCTTTGGCTCACAAACTAAACAACGCCAATCTGGACGATCATGTAGTTGTCAATTAGAAAATATGAAGCCATTATAGAATGAAGTTTACAACTAATATAGTTTGCAGGGGCAACTCACCCTACAAAGCTGCTCATGACTCTGATTCGTTACTCTTTGTGCATTAACTTCCGACTCCTCAGCGGAAGCTTTATTGAGTGGCTGAATTTACTGGTACTGTCTTACATTATTATTATTATTATTATTAATTTTTATTATTATTTTATTATTTTTATTATTTATTATTAGGGTTAATGATTTCAAAGGTATTATTAATTTTATTATTATTATTATTTTATTATTGATTATTATTATTCACTCTATTAATTTGGATTATTATGATGTCATTATTATTTTATTATTATTATCTCTGAATAAATATTATTATTTTTTATTACTTATTTTTTATTATTATTATGAATTATTATTATTTTGATTATTATTATTATATTGATTGAATTGATTTAATTGAATATCATAATCATAGTCTGTATGGAAATTCTTTCTATTATTGATTATTATTATTATTAATTTATCTATTTATATATATTACTTAATGTTTTATTTTTATACGAATATATTTATTTTTATTAATCTTACTATTATTTTTAATTATTATCTATTATTATTATTACTTATCATTATTCATTTATTATTATTATTATTCATTTATTATTATTATTATTATTATTACTTATCATTATTATTATTATATAATTATTATCATTATTATTATTATGTAGTTTATTTTATTATTATTAATTTTTAATTATTTGAGGGGAGCAGACGATGAGTTATTGTTCTGGAAATTAAATTGGTAGCAATTGAGTTAGTCTCTTGAGTTGAGTGAACGATACCATACATATCACATGCCCACTAATCGCTTGCAAAATATTCACGTGTGAATGCGCTGCCATTAACTGTTGACATAATTTGCTTATTTTATTTAATATATATTTAGGTCTCATTTTTTGCCATCACCTTCCCTGCCAAATATTTTCAGACCAACCAAGCCAATCATTTCCTTTGCTCCGCCTTCCGTTAGAATGTTCTTCTGGTTATTCATTTTTCTATTTAATTAGATTACAATGTGTAGTGACCATAGCTTAAATCTAAGGTAAGATATGAGCATGATGACTTTGATTTTAAATTTATTCCTCTTAAGCTATTAATATTATTATTATTATTATTATTATTTTATTATGTCTTATTTTATTATTATTATTATTATTATTATTATTTCTGTATTATTAATATTATTATTATTATTTATTATTATTATTATTTATTCTTATTATTATATTTTTTTTATTATCTATTTATTATATCTTAATATATAATTATTATTATTTGCATTGTATTATTTCTTAACTAGGGTTATTCAGAATATTAATTTATTACTGTTAATGTTTTCATTATGTTTATTATTATTAATATTATTATTATTATTATTATTATTATTAATTATTTATTATTCTATATATAATATATACTATTATTTATTATATATTATTACTATTCTTATTATTTATTATTTTAACATTAATGTGTAATCTAACTCACTCCAATATTCTTAACTAGGGTTATTGAATATGTAATTTTATTATTGTTAAGATATATTATTAATTAGCAAAAAACTTTATTATTATATATTATTTTTTATATATATGTATTTATTCATTACTTAATTATTATTATTATATTTTTATTATTATTATTCATTATTATTAATTATTTTATTATTATCTTTTATTATTCATTTATTATTATTATTTTATTATTATTCACCGTCTTGATTATTAATTATTATTAATTATATATTATTATAAGAACCAGATGAGTTTTCCTGGAGAATAAAAATGGATAAGGCATGAGTTATTGAGTAGTGAACGATACATGGGACATTCACACCCATGCTAGATATAATGTGCAAGATATTCACCTGTGTGGATGCGCTGCGGGGATTAACTGTTGACATACTTTTGGGCGATGATTATCAGCACATTTATCTGGATAGCCTTCTTCTAAGCATATTACGGGGTGTCCCGTTTAAATTTCAGCAGTTTAAAATTAATAAAGGCCAGGCTAGTAGTTAATAAAATCCTATTATATATATAATATAATTCTTTTAAAAGTATAATAGTATATATATATATATCTATTATTATATATATATATTATGTTTATATCATATAATATATTATAGCTCTAACTTTTGTTTATTATAACCATCTTATATATAAGACCTATATTTATTATTGGTAATATATAATAAACCTACTTATATACTATATTAATACCAATATAACTACTATATATTTTACATATATTATATAAACTATTTATATCTTATAGTATAACGAAATTATGGGAATTACTGCTATATTTACTACTCTTCCTTTATATTATTATTATTATATATATATATATAATATATATATATATTATATAATATATATATATATTATATATATATAGTATAAATATATATCTTGTATTTATTTATTTATATATATCCTATATATATATAGATCAATACCTCAGTTATATATATTATATAATAATATACTGTATATATGGTATTTCTCACGGGTACGTATATTTTATATATTATATACTATATTATATAAAAATAATATATAATTATATATATATATACTCACGGATTAATTCACATTTAGGTATTATCTATACGATTTAATATATATATATTAATATATCATTTCCTATTTTAACTCATATAGATATATATATATATTAATATATGGTATATTTTATTATATAACTGTATATATATATATATATATATATATCATAGATATATATATATCTATATAATATATATATTATTATATATCTATATACTATTATATATTATATTATTATTATTATATATATATAATATATATATATATATATATATATATAATATTTATAGCCTGTCACTACAAACACTTCAATAACTTATTCCCCAATAATTGTTCTACAGTTCCGCCTTTTCTCCTTACGCCTTATATAAGGGTACTATTACCACTCTCCTCCTCCAATCCCTTTGAACTATACCTTCCATAAACGCTTTATTAGCAGCAACTTCCCAAATACAATCATCACATCTCGCTTCCGCTCTGATCATTTCACTAGTACATTTCATCTACCCTGCAGATTTACCTTCTTCAAACTTTTCTCACTCTACCGTTACCGTCCTCCTTACTAAATAACCGTTCATCCCCAAATACCTTTCCTTCCTGCAAACCATCAACCAACACATCGATTCACTAACACCCTGCTGCATCATTACTGGTTATATTTGTGACAGATTTTGCGAAGTGTTCCTTTCCAACACTCCCTCACCATCCATTTCTCAGTTACAAAAGCACCATCCTATTCATTTATTTAAGCAGATTCCCTTATTCTCATTCTTACTTTCGCGTTCCTTTCAGAAGAGCTTCCAATTCCTTGTATGTCTTCATTCATGGGTCGGGCTTCCTTCCCCAAACTTGTTTTGTTATACCTCCTGATTTTCTCTCTACAGTCCAAAACTGCATTTGTACGCGGGTATATGGGCAATGCCTTTCTCGTTTGTTCTTTTGTCTCCTTAAATAATTTTTGCCCAATGCACTCCTTTCATTTGACTTTAATCATTTGCCTTTTAGTCATCTCAATCCCACGCTTCTTTTTTACTTTAAGCAGCTTTCATCAGCTCTTCATTCCACCATTCGCAGTTAACATTCTTACTTCCTACTTAACACATCCACGACACTTCCTTTCACTTACTAACA
>JABUQX010073988.1:25000-27500 GCA_015478945.1 Trachelipus rathkii | reverse complement strand
ATCACCAGGCTTTTGAATAGGGTCGAGTCAAAGGCCAAAAAGCTTATAAACTGTTCTGCACTTTTCAGTTCACTTGACTCTCTATCTTTGCGGCGCGATGTTGGTGCTTTATCTCTTTTCTATAGGTACCGCAGCGGCAGGTGCTCAAGGGAACTTATCACTCGCGTACCAACGCCACCTTTACGTACGCCGCTGCGTAGCACTGAGGGGTGCTGATGTCCAGCGCATGAGTTTTGTGTTGATATTGATAACTCGAGGCTAGTTCGCTGCGGTGCTTCCTTCTTTCCTGCCACCTATGTTCAGTGGAATTCTTTTCCATCATCTGTGTTTCTTGCTGAATTTAATCTCTCTCACTTTAAAGCCTGCGTCCGTGCTCATCTGCGTAATTTACATTAGTTGATGAATATCTGAGGTGTACAATACCCCCTCCTCGAATAGGGCTCTGCCCGTGAGCGGTGGTGACAATGTAATATATACTATATATATATAATATATATATATATAGTATATATATATATGTATTATATATAATTATATATATATAATATAATATATTCGATTATAATATATATATATATATATATATATATATATATATATATATATTGAATATTATATATATTTTGCACATTATATATAACTATATATATATAATATTATATATATGATATATATATAATACTATTTATATTGTATAGTATCTATATATATATAAAAGTATATATATATATATATATATACTTATATATACTATATATATATATATATATAATATATTTATATGTATAGTAGTATATATATATATACTATAGTATATATATATATAATAGTAGTATATATATAGTATATTATATATATATATAATTATATATATATATATATATTATAATAATATATTATATATATTATATATATATATATATATATTATATATATATATATTATATTATATATAATATATTATATACTTAGTATATATTTATACGTATATATATAGGTGAGTATCTATATATATATATAATATATATATATATAATATAGATATATATAGATTGATATATATATATATGATACGTTTTATATATATTAGCTATATATAATATTACATTATAATACTATATATATATCCTTCGGTGGACATATTCCAGAGGCACTTCAAAATCTGAAAATCATTTTAAAAATCAGATTCCGACATTGCTAGGATACAATGGATTTGAAGGAACATTATATATGTACAAATAATGATGCCATTTAATGCATTATCCTTATGTATACAAAATGAAGTTCCGTTTAAAAATTAGCCAGTGTGACTCCTGACCCGAGTGTGAGCGGGTCGGTCCGCCGTAGGTCGATGTCACACCAAAGACATGCCTTGTTCCTCTTGGGAAGGTAGGCAACCTTTCAGAGGAAAGTGGCGGATCTCCTTTTAGAACATTGTGGTCAGGAGGTAACACTCCTGGTTTACCAACTCAAGGGTAAGGGTTAAAACCGACTAAGGGACATTATATATGTACAAATAATGAGGCGGGTTAAGGCATTATCCTTATGTATACAGAATAAAGTCCCGTTAAAAAATTACCCAGTGAGACCCCTGACCCGAGTGTGACATCGACCTCCGGCAGACCACCCCGGTTTGCTGGAGGTCGATGTCACACCAAAGACATGCCTTGTTCCTCCTTTTAGCTCATCGTGGTCAGGAGGTAACACTCCTGGTTTATCAACTCAAGGGTAAGGATAAGGGTTCAAACCAACTAATTGACATTATATATGTACAAATAATGATGTGATTTAATGCATTATCCTTATGTATACAAAATAAAGTCCCGTTTAAAAATTACCCATTGTGACCCTTGACCCGAGTGTGACATCGACCTCCGGCAGACCGGGGTGGTCTGCCGGAGGTCGATGTCACACCAAAGACATGCCTTGTTCCTCTTGGGAAGGTAGGTAATCTTTCAGAAGAAAGTGGCGGATCTCCTTTTAGCTCATCGTGGTCAGGAGGTAACACTCCTGGTTTACCAACTCAAGGGTAAGGGTTCAAACCCACTAAGGGACTTTATATATACTATATATATATATATATATATATATATATAAATATGTATGTATTATATATATATTATATATATATATATATATATCATTAGTATGTATATAATAATAATATATTAGTATATATAGTTATATATATATATTATAATGTAGATTATTATATATATATATATATATATATATATAATAAATATGTATGTATGTATGTATGTATGTATGTATGTATGTATGTATGTATGTATGTATGTATGTATGTATTTTGTTATGTATTATGTATGTATGTATTTGTATGTATGTATGTAATGTATGTGATGTATGTATGTATGTATTGTATATATATAATATATATATATATATATTATATAATATATATAATATATATATATATATATATTTATAATATATATATATAGTATATATATAGTATATATACATTATTATATTATTA
>JABUQX010073988.1:0-10000 GCA_015478945.1 Trachelipus rathkii | reverse complement strand
CTGGCGATCATTTATTACTGGAACACTTAAAGAAATCGTCTCAGGTATCTCTATATACTAGTCCTTCAATTCAAAACGAGTTAATTGAAATTTGTGGAGATATTATAAAGAAAAAAATTGTGAGCAACGTTAATAACGCTACATGTTTTTCCGTACTCGCGGATGAAACGACAGACACATCAAAAACTGAACAAATGACTTTATGCCTTAGGTATGTTGAGACTCAGTCTTTAAAAATTAGAGAAGATTTTCTTGAATTTGTAGCCGTAGAAGGACTAACTGGAGAAGTTATCGCTAATGCAATTATTCATTCTCTTAAGAAAAATGGCATTTGCCTTAAACATATGATTGGCCAAGGGTATGATGGTGCTGCAGCGATGATGAGTGATGTTAAAGGAGTTCAGTCATATATAAGAGAAATTTGTCCAGCAGCATTATACGTTCATTGCAGTGCGCATGTATTAAACTTGGCGATATGTCATGCCTCTAAAGTAAAGTCTGTTAAATTGTGTTTGGGGGTTGTAAAAAGTGTAGGCAGTTTTTTCTCTCTCTCACCAAAGAGAAACAATATACTTAAAGAATATATTAAAAAAGATTTGCCAAATCTAAAAAATAAGTCACTTTTAGCTTTATGTGAAACTAGGTGGGTTTACAAACATGATGCCATAATAAGATTCAAAGAACTTTTTGTAGCCGTAGTTCATGCACTAGAAAATATAATTGAAGTTTGTAATGGTGACACGTTAAACAATGCACATCAGATATTATATTCTATTGTCGACGGAGAATTTATAATTACCCTTTTTGTTCTTGAAAAAATACTATCATGTACATTGGGAATTTCTTTACTACTACAAAAAGTTGATTGCGACTTAACTGAAGCATGTGACCATGTCAATAATGTGGTTACTCTCATGCAAAACTGGCGATCTGATGCAGATTCCATCTTCAAAAGTATTTTCACTGAGGCCACCAATCTAGCTTCCCAATTAAACGCAACAATTTCGATTCCTCGACTTGCTCTCCGTCGAGTGCAGCTTTCATTTAATGCAACACCTGAAAATTATTACCGAATGTTTGTTTTTATTCCATTTTTAGAAACATTCATTGAAGAATTGCAACATCGATTCAGTAAACATAGTGCTCATCTCTGTAATCTACAAAAATTTATTCCTCGTCGCTGTTTTGATTTATCATCGTTTTCTGAAGTACATGATTGCTTAATATTTTATGAAACATTTCTCCCTAATCCAAATAATGTAAACATTGAATTTGAGTTGTGGAGACAGAAATGGAGTGAAATAGATAGGAACAATAGGCCAAATACTGCAATAGACGCATTACCTACGTGCAATCCTACATTGTATCCTAATATATGGAGGCTCCTGCAAATTTTAGCTACACTACCTGTTTCAACGGCAACACCTGAACGATCTTTCTCAACATTAAAACGCCTAAAAACTTATCTCAGAAATTCGATGGGACAAGAACGTACAACAGGATTGGCATTACTTAATATACACAACGAAATTGATGTCAGCCCCGAAGAAGTCATAAACATTTTTGAGAAAAGTTCAAGAAGGAAAACATTTATATTGTAAGGTAAGTTATAATATATTAATATATATATATATTATTATATATATATATATATATAATATATATATATATTAGAATATAGGTGATGTATAGTTATATAGTATATAATATATATATATATTATATATATATAATATATAATATATATATATATATAACCCTCCCCCCGAAATTTCCTTCACCCTAGCTATCGTATATATATTATATATACTATATATATTTATATATATTATATATATATATATATATATATATATATATATATATATATATATATATATATATAGGTATATTACAATGGAACAGTATAATAAAAAAAATAAAAATTTATATATATATATATATATATGATATTATATATATATTATATATATTATATATATATATATATATATATATTATATATATAATTATTTATACTATATAATTATATATATATATATATGAATGTAGGTTAAGTATAATAAAAAATAAAAGTGCCTTTTTTATAATGATCCGAAAAGCACAGTGCAAGAATAAATAAATTTCATCCACCTTCACATACATAAATGAATATAGATGTTTAGAAAGTAATGACGATAGTGATGAAGCAGTGTGTAAGAATAAATGGTGTCGAAAGTGATTGTTTTAGGATTAATAGCGGAGTGATGACAGGGTTGTGTTATGTCTCCGTTGGTTATTCAATGTGTATATGGATGGGTTATGAAAATCGAGGTGGGGATGGCAGGGAAATGGTGTTAGAATGATGGAGAATGGAGAGGAGTGAGGGTGCCCTACCCTATTGTATGCGGATGATTGGTGTCTTGTGTTGGGCGAGTCTAAGAGAGTTTGAGAGATTGGTAGAGAGATTTGGCAGGGTGTGTAAAAGGAGGGGTTGAAAGTAAACATTAGAATAAGAGTTAAGGTTATGTGTGAGTTGAGGGAACAGTCCCTCAGTGTGAAAGTTATGTTAGATGTGAAGTCAGCTGGAGCAAGTGTCTGAGTTTAAATATTTAGGGTATGTGTTGGATGAGAAGGGAACGGATGATGCAGAGGTGTAGTAGGAAAAGTTGTGAATGGCAGGAAGGTGGCTGGTGCAATTAAATCGTTGGTGAATGTAAAGGGACTAAGTTTTGAGTGCGCTAGAGTCTTACATGAGGATATGTGTTAACCTGTGTTATTGTTATGGTAGTGAGACTATGCGTTCTGAGAATAAGAAGGTATAGATCTAAAGTTCATTGTGTTCAGATGGACAATCTTAGGGGCATGCTAGGTGTTGAAAAGAATTAATAAAGTGAGGAATGAACGTATTAGAGAGTATTGTGGTGTGAAGAAAGGGGTTGTAAATGAGAGAATAAATGGAAGTATGTTGAGATGGTTTAGGTCAATGTGGAAAGTGATGAATGAAAGTCGGTTGGTTAAGCGGATGGTATAGTGGAGAGTGTGTTGGGAACCGACCGGCGGGAGACCGAAGAGAAAGTGGATGGAGTCGGTGAACGAATGTCTGAAGGGAGAGAAATGGTGATTTGGCAAGAGCGAGAATAAAGGTGCATGATAGGAGAGAATGGCGGGGTTTTGTATGGGGGGCATGGTTGTGGGCCACCTGGGCCAGGATGAACCCTTTACATGACGATTACCATAGTGAGGGGTTCCGTCGCGTCCTAGGATGCGTCTAGCGGTGGATTTCTGTCTGTTGACAAGCTTCACTAATTAATGTACAGAGGCGGCGGTAAGCTGGGCTTTCTTTTCGACGTTTGTCATGTTGCTCCTACTGCTTTTCTTTTCCGATGCCTTGTACAGCGCACCTTACCCCCAATCTGGGGCAAGAGGAAGGATGAAGAAAAGAAAGAAAGAAAGAAGTAAATGCTTAGATGGTCTCTGCATATATTCCCCTTTGATCACTGAGGAAATAATATTGCTTTAATGAGAAGCTTAATAGATGGAAAATTTTTAATTATTATATCTCATAGGAAAATTTATTTTCAAAAGAGCCTAAATTTCATTGCAATAAAATATAAATGTAACATTGAAGCTGGAATATATTTATCTTCACCACAATACACAATATATGATTAATATAGTTTAATATATATATAATATATATATATATATATATATATTATATATATATATATATATATATATTATATATATATACAAATCACAAAGAGAGGCGAGAGACATGATAGACTGAATCTCTATTAACCAAAGCACCAAGAGGTGTATATAATATTATATATATATATTAGGCGCTGCTTCGTCCTTAACAAATATATTGGTAGGTTGCATTTTACATTTTACTTCACATACACACACACAACAATAATACTATATATATATATATATATATAAATATATATATTATATCATATATTATATATATAATATATATATATATATATAGATAAATATATATATATATATATATTAGTGATGGGACGATTCCAAATTTCCAGCCGATGCCGATTCCGATTCCGATACCAGTCAAAAGTGCCGATTCCGATTCCGATTCCGATTCCAATTCTTTATATATATATATATATATATATATATATATATATATATATATATATATATATATATATATATATTATATATATATATATATATATATTATAATATTAAATAAATATATATATATATATTATATATATAATATATATATATATATATATATATAATATATTATATATATATATATATATATACTTATATATATATAATATATATATACTATATATATATATATATATATATATATATATATGCCTAATTTTGCTAAATCAACTAATTTTAGAAATTTAAAACCAGATAAATTAATGTTATAGAATTCTCTTATATTTTATCTTTGCTAAAGAAATAATTAGTTAATTACCTTTTATTTATTTAACCACTGAAAAATAATACCAATACTTAAAAATCTTACAATAAATGAACAATTTGTCAATTTTTGTTAAAAAAAAAAAAAATCCTTCTTTAATTTACTAAAAGTAAGATCTTGAAGCAAAATTATCATTATAATTTGTAGTCAAAATGCATGGCTCTTAAATTGTAAGGCAAAAACATCCGATTTTTTTAGGAGAATAAATTGATCCTCCAATTCTGAAGAGTCTTTCACTTTCCACGGAAAAGGGGGTCGAGCTTAAATATTTTCTAGCAAGGACAGCCAAATGCTGAAAGGTACCACGGTAATGAAGGTACCTTTATTCGATGACCACCATTGTAAAGGACTTTCTGAATTTTTAATAAGTTTCATATTTTTATATTGGCTCATTTCTACTTTTATAACATCTTCAATTTTTTCAATATATGTATCTTTCTCCTTAGGAATGAGTTTCTTTGCTGTTTTTAAAGTCTTTTTCTCTTTAAATTCCGAAAAACAGCTTTCAAAACTAAAGTTAAAACTATTATCTTCAGTATCACTTTTTTCGCCCGATTCTGTTGATAAATGAGAAGAATCTGAAGATTGGTTTAAAGTAGTGGAAACTGTTTTCCTTTCCTTTATACAATATATATCTTCGCACATCCATTGCTTAAGAATATCTTCCACTTTTTTATTGTCATATTCATCCTCAAGGAATGTAGTTTTAAAGCGTGGATCAAGATAGCATTAAATTTTATATCAACGATTTTTTTGTAATTTTTAATAAAGAAAACCTCTGTAATAATTACTCTTTGTCTATATGCAACGAATAAAAAACTTTGAAGCTGGTAGATAAATTCCATATGGATGCTTCGATGTGTTCTGTATGTACTTGTTCGTATACCATGTTTAAATTTGTGTTAATAAGCTCAAACTGACACTCTATTAGTCGTATATCAAGTAGGCGTCGTCGTAAAATCAGACTCATGGGAATGGAATTGGTACACAACTTAATGAATTTAAGATTATGAATCTCTTGTCGAAATGATAATAATAATAATAATAATAATAATAATAATAATAATAATAATAATAATAATAATAATAATAATAATAATAATAATAATAATAATAATAATAATAATAATAATAATAATAATAATAATAATAATAATAATAATAATAATAATAATAATAATAATAATAATAATAATAATAATAATAATAATAATAATTAATTAATAATAAATATAATTAAATAATAATAATAAGAATAATTATAAATAATAATAATAATAATATAATAATAATAATAATATATAATTAATAATAATAATAATGATAATAATAATAATAATAATAATAATAATAATAAACTACTACTTATTTTTCTTCTTCCTCTTCAATAATTTCTCATGAACAATCCATTTAATCAGAAAGACATAGAATAGAAATTTTCCAAGTGACGAAGTGCAGACGGCGAGTTTGTTCATTTATAAGCAATGTATCAAATATAAGAGAAGAATATTCCAAATAAATCCAGCATAGTTTAGAGCTGGAATCTGATATATATATATATAGGCATATATATAGGCAATATATATAATATATATAATATATATATAGTATTATATATATATATATATATAATTATATATATATATATATAAAGAGCATATATATAGGCATCTATATATAATATTATATATAGTATATATATATATATATATATATATATATATATTATATTAAATATATATATATATATAAATATCATATAGTAATATATATATATATAAATATATTATATTATATATATATATATATATATATATATAATATATAAATATATATATTATATTATATATATATATATATATATATATATATATATATAATATGTAGATTTATAGCTATTATAGATATATATATATATATATATATATATATATATATATATATATATATATATATATATATATATATATAATATATATATATATATATATATATATATATAATATATATATATATATATATATATATATATATATATAATATATTATATAATATATAGATATATATATATATAAATATATATAGTATATATATATATATATATATATATATATATATATATATACTATATATATATTATTTATATATTATATATATATATATATATATATATATATATATATATATTATATATATATTATAATATATATATATGATGCCTATATATATAATATATATATATATATAATTATATATATAAATATAATATATATTATATATATATATATATATATATTATATATAATATATATATATACTATATATATATATATATATATATATATATATAGATGTAATATATATATATATATATATATATATATATATATAAATATATATATATATATATATATATATATAATATATATATATATATATATATATGATTATATATATATATATATATAATATATATATATATATTATATATAATATAAATGTTCCTGTCAACAACCAGAGATCACCACAAACCATGGGCTAAAAATCCCATGATTAGAGCAATTATGTAAGTCATTAAGCATGCATGACACAACAGGTGACACAGCCTTGTGAGAGACTACTTTGCCAATCTCATGTGTACACCTCGTCAGATCTGGTGCCTCTCCTATAAGTCTATTGTAACAATAGGGTTATTATAGCTCCCCTCCCCCATTGGGAGGGATGCTAAAATGAGAGGGGAGACGCGGAGGGCGATGCCATCCGAAGCGTCCCTGCCTCATGGTCTTGTTGTAGGAACTCTCATGCCGAGAGGTAGCTAGGATAGGGTCAGTGCCATATTATAATTAAGTAGTGATTACGTGATTATCTTTTGTTAATCTCTACGATTAAAAGGTGCTTACTTTACCTATTATTCATTGTGTAAAAATCATTTTCTGTGAAAACCTCGTACTGATCAATAAAGAACTAATTAGATACATTTATCATTTGAAACCGTCAGATTATAGGGCCATTAATTAAGACTAATTAAAGGGGACCAAGAGTGATTCTTGGTCATTAACCCATTTTTGCTGACCCCTATAGTGACACGTGCAACATTGCAATTTTGCAATATCCTATAGTGCCTTCTGAAATGGACCAAAAATTTCTAGTAAAAACGGTGGAAAAATCGGTGAAAGTGTATCAACAAACAATTGTGTACGTACTTTTAAGTAATAATGGTGAAAGTGGTAACTAATAAATAAGTATTAATAACACTGCGTGAAGAAATAAAAATCTGTAATGATAATAAACAATAATTGTGAAAATTAAAAAGCCGCAGTAAAAATAAAAATAAAGAAAAACAAAAAGAGAAGAACTGAAACTCTTTGTAACGGTCAAATTTTCTGTTGCTACCCAAACTCAAATAAGCGCATTATTTTAGTCCTAAAATCTTTAGCCTAAACGCTTTTGAAAAAAAAAAAAAATATTCCATCATCTGTAAAATAGATGCTAAATCAGTAGGAGTGAGATCTATAAATAATTCAAGTGATTGAGTTAATCGAATAGCAACGTGAAGAATTAGACTCTTATATAAACCTAAAATATAAGATATAAAGTCGTTGCTACGCAAAATTTGAAAAAAAAAAAAATTCGTTATCGGCCCAAGTTTGGGAAAGTGGAAATCCAAAGCTATCTTAGCCCTAAATTCAAACATAGGCGTGGACCTCACCACGATCAACATAACAATCCTTAGAAGAGTCAGAAACTTTTAGGAAATCAGTAACGATGGTTAAGCACCGAAAAAATTGCGGTCGGAAAGACTATAACAGAAGGCTTCTTCACTTATCAATGAAGGGAATGGACTTCCTTTCCTCATCAACTCGCTCAACTCCCTTCAACCCCAAACGGGAGGAGGACCATCTGGTTTTACATCGGAGAGTGAACCTGAGACGACGCCCAAGAATGCCCGCCAAAATGGGAGGTCGAGGCGTTCTGAATACCGATCGCCTATAAATACTTATAGTCAATTGAGTTCCAATCAACTTCCCATCTTCGATCCTTACGATGTAATCAACTGGCTTAGTGCAACCACTGCCATCTTTAAATTAAATCGTATTGATGAGCCCCATGAGCGTGTTCGCTTATTGGCACCGATACTTCCCACAACGTTGGTATCTAAATTAAAATTCCCGCTTCAAGAAGATGCATATAGAATCCTTCTTGAAGACATCGAGAAAATGTACCTCCCAGCTCTCAGAAACCGTATTCGAGATGTTTTTAAACAAGGCATACAGCCAGATGAGTTGCCAAGCGAATATTTGAATCGAGTCAAAAATGTCCTTGGAAACAAGAGCTTTGAAGTCCTCTTAGAACACAACCCTAAATTTGCCGTAGACCTGTTCTTGGAACAGATGCCGGTAAATATACAGATGTCAGTATATTCACTCGCTGAAGAAAACGATCTGCTGAGAATGACGAAGGTGGCGGACGATCTATACAAAAACTTCGTTCGCAAAGATGGACGAAACCAACCACAAAGTTTCGATCAGACTTGGGGCAATGTAAACGCTGTGCGTCCGCACACAAGTCGACATGAAATCGAATCTGGTGGCTCGAAGAACATCGCGCCAAACCCGGTGCACACACCTAACGCCACTCCATCCTCTGACAGCCATCTTTCCACCCAGCTGGCACAGCTGGCGGACACAGTTGCGACGCTGGCTGGCACAGTACAGCAGATGCTTCAAGGTCAGACACAAACAGCTGAGAAAGGTAATATGAGCCGCGGAAGGAGCCAGTCTAGACAGCCGCGCTCAGCTGACAATAATGGGTACACCACCACTTTCATCAATGCTGCAAGCAATCTGTGTTATTATCATCTAGATACTAAATCTTGCTAACCGATGTGAAGCGGCGGAGTGCCCTCTATACCCATTACTCCATAATAATGGTAACAGATCCACCAACTCACAAAATGCTGATAACTATTTTGACGTTTGTTAGCGACACAACCTCAATATAGCAATCACTACAATTACTTCACAGAAACATGATGGGTTTCATCCTCAATAAGATTCCCCTGCAATCCCACGCCATGTTGAAAATAAGGAACAATGAAATAAATATAATCAATCATAGCGGCTAATAAAATGGATTAAACTATACAGAAAATAAAAACATTAAAAATAAAAAGCTCCGGAAAGTAGTCAAATTGATACTCACTGTCCATACTGCGCTTATACAAACTACTGACTACTACTTACTACACTTACTACTACTACTACGTACTGCTACTATACTACTACTACTACTACTACTAAAATAATAATAATAATTAATAATAATAATAATAATAATAATAATAATAATAATAATAATAATAATAATAATAATAATAATAATAATATAGTAATAATAATAATATATTAATAACAATATTCATCAAAACAATGAAAATAGTGACCATACAATTGAAAGAAAGAGCAAATCCAGTCTTACTGATAAAAAAGACAGGGCTCCTCAGAGCCTCGAACCAACCGCTTGTATCGAAATTTCTGAAAT
>JABUQX010073987.1:0-17045 GCA_015478945.1 Trachelipus rathkii | reverse complement strand
CTGGTTATAATTATTTTACAAATTGAGGAACAGCCAACTTGACCTTAAGAATTTTATATACTGATATATATATATATATATATATATTATACATATATATATATATTTTTTATATATATATATATATATATATATATATATACTATAATATATATATATATTATTATGGAGAAAGTCTAGTTATTGACCTTTTTATCTACTCGTTAGCCCAAAAAAATAGTACAGGGTATCTTTATGGACCCATAAATAGACTTTCTATTATAGGGATTTGATGATTCAAATATATATAGGGCCTTTTTAGTTTTACGACTCCGTCAGTTTTCTTTTTTTTTTTTTTTTTAACTAAAGGAATACCCAAGGTAAACCGCAAAGATGGCAGGGAGTCGGGGTCTCTCGGCCTCCGCGGGAACGACAGGGTAGGACTATTTCCCCCTCCGGGAGGAATCTCCGGAACCCGCTTTTGGTATTTCGGGTGTCGCGGGGTTCCTCCGCCCCTTCCCTCCGGTTTGGAAATCGTCCCCCCTTCTGCCTCCCCGTCGGCTCAAGCCCCCTATTGGGCCGTGATGTGAAAAATAATACTAATATATATATATACTATTATATATATATATAATATAATAATATATATATAATATATATATATATATATAATATATACTATATATATATTATATATATATGTAATATATATATATTATATCTATATCTACACCTAAATTACATCTGTAACGATTACCGTAAAAAAAGGTCCATCGACAAAACTAAATTACCTTTAATTCTCGTGTTTTTGGTATATTCTTAACAATTTCTAATTAGCAACTTAAAAGAACTTATAATCGAACAATTTTTTCTTAAACTTAATTTAATGAGACTTTTTTTTTATTTATTTAACACTTTCATGTGTAATACAAATAATATATCATTTTCATTTAAAAAAAACTGCATTTTCGAGACAAATGAAGCACACCCTTCCCCGTGGAGTTTCAAGTTAACACTGGAACCGAGTATATTGAAAAAGTCGGCAAAATTTTCCTAAGATATTCCTCCGCTGAGTGAAGTAAAACCTACAAGAGTAGGTTTAGTATTTTTTTTAATTATACTTAAAAATACATTTCCCTACGGTTTTTTACATTCTGTTATTTGAATTTCCTTTTCATTATAATAGTTAATAACTTAAAAATATTACTTCAGATCATAAAGGTCCAATAACTTAGACTTTGTCCTTATATATATTATATTTACCTATATATATATATATATATATACTATATATATTATTATATATATTATTATAAGGCTATATATTATATATAGAGAGAGAGAGAGAGAGAGAGAGAGACGAGATTGAAGAGGAGAGAGAGAGAGAGAGAGATTCATCATTAAAAATCGAAACTAAATTATCATTAAGAATTTTGTACAAAAAAAAAAAATAATTTCCCTGCTTTAGCTGTTCCCAACCTATTTCTAATGTTCTGTGAACAAGTCTGAAAGTTGAAAATACCCTTTCAACATTAGCATTTGATGAAGTTGCTGACAATATGCTTACTATTTTATATATAACCTTCTCATCTAATTTTTCTTTGAGAGATCTGTACCAAGATGAAGGAGTCACTGCTGACAACAGAGACTCGTCAAATAGGTAACTTTTATAAAATGGAGGAGAATTTGCTCTTAAATTTATACAAATGGGCATCAAATCAGGATACTCATTTTCACTAAATTCCATTGCTTTTGAAAACTCATCCTCTGGAAGTACTGCGGTCTGATATCTTGGGTTAAAAATATATGCCAATAAGTGAGCTTCTGTTACTGCCTGATGATACCTTCTTTTTACTTTTGCTATAAATCTTGTCTGTTGAGTGATGGATTAAGCTGTTCAGCCCATTTCATTATTTTTCCAAATATAAAACGAAGGCTATCACTCTAGGTTTACAGTCATTTGCCTTCTAGCCTGGGCTAAGCTGTGGCCACCACACTCCCACACCATGAGTTTATTATAAACTTTTGGAAATGCTGGCATCGATGGGTAGAAATGAAATCCTCAAGAGCTCGAAACAAGAATCCTGTTTTAAACATGTTAAATTTATACTATTTATATATTATATATTATATATATATATATATTATATATAATATATATATATATATATGTATATATATATATAATATATATATATATAATATTATATATATATAATATAATAAAATATATATATATAGTATAATATATATATATAGTTATATATATATATATATTATTTATTTATTAATATATTATATTATATTTTATATATATATAATTATTATTATATATTATATATATTATATATATATATATATATCAACTATATAATATATATTATAATCATCTCACAATAATATAAAATCAGCAGAAATTTTTTTTATTGCCTTTTAGTTACTCTTCGATTGAAAAATTGAGAAAATTCATATCAACATGCAAAAAACCATTAATAAAGATTTTTTTAAATTATTTTATGCATCGTTTTTTTTTTGTTTTAAACCATTGGTTTTTTTATGTGTTTAAACCATGGTTAAAACCAATGGTTTAAACCAAATGGTTTTTAAACCATCCCACCCTATATATTTCTATATATATATAAATATATATTATATATTATATATATAATATATTTATATATATATATATATATATATATATAATATATATATATATATATATAGATATATATAATATTATTATATTATATATATATATATTATATATATAATTATATATATATACATAGTATATATAATATACATATACATATATATATTATATTATAGTAATAATAATATATAATATATATTACTATATATATATATTATATATATACTATATATATAATATTATTACTATATATATATATATATTACTATTATATATATATATATATATGAGTAGTATATACGTGCGACATTACGAGCAGAAAGTGAACATTCGCCTAATACCGAATGTTCGCCTAGTGCTGAATGTTTTTTGTACTTTTTAGTGCTTTTGCCACTAAACATTTTTTCGACTGTTTTTGACGCTGCGGCGTCAAATTATGATTTTTGGTTACAGCGAGTGCATTTTCCCGAGTTTCGTTCGGTCGTTTGGCCTTCGCCCCGAACCCCCACCGCACCGCACACGCACCGTCTTTTCGCCGTCTGCCTCTCTGTGCCACCACGTTCTACCCAGCTACCTTCCTGGACCTTTTTAAGTATTTTCCTTTAACCGTTATGGAATGATATATTTTCAGCCCTTAGTTACATTTCAATCTATTTTTTTATATCTCACGTAGGTTTATGGTGACATTCAAGACCTGCATTTCCATATTCATTTAAATGTTTTTTTCAAATTACTTCCACATTCTCAATATACGAATGTTCATCGAGCGTTGTTCATTTGACAGGAGTTCCATAGTTTCTCGGAATTATTATTTATTATTATTAATTATTATTTGTTATTATAAAAAAATATTATTATTATATTATTCATTATTATTATTATTATTCATTATTATTATTATTATTATTATTATTCATTTATCTCTGACTCCTTCTTCCTCTTTCTTTACCTTTCCTCATTCTTCCTCCTTCTCCTCCCTTCATTAAGTCTTCTGTTCACGCTTTCTGTGCTTTTTTCTTGAGGAACCCATCGGGGGGGGGGTCCCCAAACACCTTTACGATCTTGCAACCCTTCATATTCAAGTTCTACGGACCTTACTAAACAATATGAAGGACAGTCAATGAGTGGGGCTAAACGAATATTTATTAACTCAAGCACCTCACCGATCCAGCACTGGTGTCTGTCACCCGACTCTTGCTCGGCCGGGACTTCTTCTCCGATCATTTCTCCTCTGTGCAACTCCTAATCTCTCCTTCTACGGTCATTTTCATATTTTTAGGGGCCCAGCACCCCCTCCGTAGGGTGCGCGGCACATAAACCTCGTATATGACAAGGTTACGCTGATCATCCTGACCCGGATATCAAATTTGAGGGGGCACATCAACCAGAAATTTTCTTAAATTGAGGATTGGGAAATGTGGCGTTATAGGCTTGTCCCATACACTTCTAAAGCACAAATAACGGTCAAGCTGACCTCAAAATTGATCTCACTGGCCATAGGAACCATAATTATACGTCCTAAGCGTTCAAAATTTAAGAATTATAGAGAAAAAAAAAAAATTTGTAGGTCAGAGTTCGTCATTTGACTTGGACTCCCTGATCCAAACGCATTAAAAATCAACGTCCAATGATCTCGGAAACCCTAATTTGATACCAATATATATATATATATATATATATATATATATATAATATATATATATATATATATATTATATATAATATTATATTATATATATATATTATATAAATATATAATATTATATATATACTATATATAGAAGTGTGTGTGTGTGCGCGCGTGTGTTTGAAACAAGAAGTTGATTTTATCTTTCATACATTTAAAAACTTAGCCTATCCACAATTTTTAATTCATAAGAAGTACAAACAGGCTTATTCAAGCTCTCTGGGATTAAGAGAACACAATCCCTTTCTAAATGATAACATTAAAGTCATCCCATTCTCACCTCAACTACATGATATTAAATTTATGTTTAAAACACTCATTTGATATCAATATAGTATTCATTTTTCCGGATACCTTGTCACAAATTTTGATGCAATAAATAATACCACTAAATTGAAAAGGGACTGGCGGGGGCGTTTTTAAAAAATTCCTTGTGGATCTTGTGTTAATTCATATTTTGGCGAAACGTTAAAGACACTGAAGGTCCGATTAGAAAATATATCATCATAGCGGTTAAGGAAAATACTAAAAAGGTTCAGGAAGATGGATGGGTTATAGAAGCGCGATATATATATATATATATATATTATAATATATATATTATAATATATATAATAATATATATATATATAGTATATATATTATATATATATATATATATATATAAATATATATATATAAATATATATATTATATATATTATATATTATATATCTAATTAAGTTTTATAATTTTTTCTATATATTATTTATATTATATATATATATACGTATATATATATATATATATGTATACATTTATATAGTATATATATAATAATATTATATTATATTAATATATATATATATAGTATTATATATATATATATATTAATAATATATATATATATATATACTATATATACTATTATATTATATATATACTATATTAGGTGTCTCCTCCTATCAGGAGTGGACTTCTCAATATAAAGTCTAAGGTTCAGTATAGCCCATCAACAAGATTAACCTACAGATTTCAGTACCAAGTACCTGCCATACATCAGTTTATCTTGTGACCTCCATATATTTATATATTTATATATATTATATTATTATATATATATATATATATAGAATATATATATTACCTATTTAATATAATATATCATCCGCTCACTAACATGCTGGATCTCATTTAATATATATCCCCTATAAAATACTAGCAGCCTCGATCATCATTAACGTATCTGTATTATCTCATAAGATTTATAAATATTTCAGTCATTTAAATCTTCAGTTAATTTTATTACAATAATCAGATTAAGGAAAACAATAGATATAATATGACATTTTCAAAATTTGCACTTACATCCGCCATAAAATTAATATATATATTATATATATACCTATATATTATATATATAGTATATATATATACTATATTATATATATATATATAATATAATATATATACATTAAATATATATACATACATTATATATATATATTAATACTATATATATGATATATATATATTTATATATATATATATACTATATATATATACTATATATATAATAAAATATATATATATATTATATATATTTACTACTAATATATATATATATATATTCATATATATATATATATTTATATATATATAATAATATATATATACTCATATATATATCATTGATATTATATATATATAATATATATATATATATATATTTTATATTATAATATTAAATATAATTATATTATATATATATATATATATATATATTTAATACTAATAATAATAATAACTTAATAAACTTAATAATTAAATAATAATAATAATAATAATAATAATAATAATAATAATAATAATAATAATAATAATAATAATAATAATAATAATAATAATAATAATTTACGAGAAACGATGGAACTCGCTGTCAAATGAACAACGCTGGACTGAACATTTCGTTAAAGTGACGAACATGTGATATCATATGAAAACATTCTTGAATATAGAATGCAGGTTTGAATGTAATCATAAAACCTATCGTGGAGATATTAAAAATGTTGATATTATAACTAGGGGTTGAAAATATTATCATCATAACGGTTTAAGAAAAATACTAAAAAGGTTCAGGAAGGTAGCTGGGTTATAAAAGCGCGGCGGGTCACAGAGCGGCACGGCGAAAAAGACGGTGCGGTGCGGTGAAACGGTGCGGTGGGGTCCTGGGGCTAAGCCCAAACGACCGGACGAACTCGAAAAACGCATCGCCGTAACCATAAAACATTAATTTGACGCCGCAAGCGTCAAAAACGCCGAAAAAATGTTTAGTGCCAAAAGCACTAAAAAGTTCAAACATTTGGCAATAGAGGAACATTCGGCATTAGACAAATGTTCGTTTTCTGCCGAAGTTGCCGTATATTACAGCTTTATGTTCATTTAATTATTTTTAATTAATTGCATTTCCTTAGTTCTATTTCTTTTATTCTTACCTAATCGCTTGAATAACTTTATCAAACCTACTCCTTAATTGTGACTACGGAGAATGGTCATAAAGATCAGGTATGGTATATATACTTATATATATTATTATATATACTATTATATAATATATATAGTATATATATATATATAATATATATATATATACTATATATTATATATTATATATTTATGACTCAATTATATATATATATATAATATACTTGAGTATATATATATATACTATTATATTATATAATATTATATATATATATATATATATATATATTATATTATATATAATATATATATATATATATATATATATATATATTATAATTATATATATATAATATTATATATATATACGCTATATATATAATAATATAATATATATATATATATATATATATTATATAATATATATATTATTATATATAATATATATTATATATATATATACATATTATATATATATTTGGTGGTTGCGTTAGAAATGGTCCCGGAAATTTTTCAAAGCCCATTGAAAACAACATCAATAAGCCGATAGACAATGTACTGGAAACTATACCACAGCTCCAATCCGCCTTCCAAAAAAAGAAGTCATCTTGAAGCAGTTTTCAAGTTGAATGCTTCGATGTCGATGTGGGAACTCGGTACATATTTAAATCTATAAAAGAGTGCTTGGAACCCCTACTGGAGTACATGACATTTCCGCTGGCGGTACTTGAAAGCGGTTAGTGAAATATGTCAGTGTATTATTCATTCATAACTATAAAATGTTAAATTATTTTAATGAATTACACTGGTCTGCATGAAAATCAGCCCTGACACCATTCCTCTTATGTAAAATGACCTCCTGAATTCGAATATGACCCCCGTTTTCCCACATCATCCACCGTGTTTGGGAGAGGTCCCACCTAATTTTATCACTTTTTGATAATTGGTGGGGTGAAAAGGATTATTTTATCCTTTACATTTTCTTCTGAGGGGCTAGAGAGGTGAAATGTTCTAAACATGAACATTTTGTAGCAAGGAGGTATCTCTTTTGTGGTGGATATGCCCTTAAATTGAAAAAAAAATCATTAAAAGGATCGATTTTTCCAGTTTTGCATTTTTTTTCACCTTAACGTTTCATCTTCACCAGCTCCCAAAGAGACACCAATAAAAAAATGAGAGAAACCAAGAACTAGAAAGACAATGAATAGCTCTGAAGATTATAGCATCTTCGAAGTTATAACTGTATATAAATTTAATATTTATTTTTATGTTCCTACTTGTGCCAAGATTTGCGTAACCAAAATTTTGACTGTTACAACAAATTGTAAAGGCTTCCCTGTTGCCTTATTGAGCATTCTTCTCCTTATTTTCTCCCTCTTTTCTCATCGTCATAAATAGTTGGACTCACTTGCTTGCTCCAAGAAGAAAGAAACTTGGAACTACAAGAAACCCAACTTTCAAGCAAGCGAGGTAAAACTTCAGGAAAGTCCGCAACATCATGAATCGACTTCCATCTCAATCCTTTCCAACATTTCAAAAAGAATAAATTGGCCAGGGAGGTAAACGCAGGAAGAGTCTGAAAATGCTCATCGAAACTTAAGAAGATTAAAGAGAGAATATCAATAAAGGGGAGACTGTTGTTATATATATTTCATTGAATAAATCATCAATTGTTTTATGATTTTTAAATCATTATCCAACTCATATAGAGGCCTACATCAAGAATCAAGAAGAATCAAATTTTTATCTAAAGAACTTATTTTAAGGGCCCCTATAAGATTCATTGTACCACGCTGACGCTCTCAATACTTCGCGAGCATAGATTTGCACAGGAATTTTTCCTAGACCTGACACTATTCCTGCTGATTCCTATGTAAATGACCTGAATCCGAAAATGACCCCCGTTTCCCACATCACCCACCGTTTCCGGGGGGAGGCCCCAACCTATTTTTATCACTTTCATCATGGGCAATCAACTTTTCATATGCACAGCAAATTGCATTGATTTACAGGTACCTTTGAGGCATTTGGTCAAGCTTCTGTATAACAAATAGTGCAGCAAACTGTTGGATCCCAATTGTTGTCCTGATCGCCAACTTGGCAATCAAAGTAAATATTATAAGCAGTTTTAAGAAGCGGAGAAAGTGGTTTTCGTTGCTCTTTTAAAGTAAAATCCCTGCAAACATAGCAGGAGGGGTCGGGATAATTTTTACACTCAAGCAATTAAGCGCAAATCAATGCTCGATAATAATCACAACTCTGTGATCCACGTACTGTAATTCACTTGGAAAGCTGGAGCGGCGTACCTCAGCGAAGGTATTACCAATTTAAACAACTTGAAACATTAGAATTCCCCAAATTCCAGAACCACTGGGTGACAAGTTGACTCGTATGATCGCTACAGGTGTATTGAGGGATGATAAGGATTACAGTGCAAGTTTCCACTTGTCAAGCCTGAAATTCCGGTGCAAACTCTGGCTGCGATATTGAGAGCTGACAGAGCAGCAGAATCCTTCGAACTGTTACATATTTTATTAATTGGGGGGCTTTAGCGGATGAGGGGGGCCTGAAGCTGGAACATGTAGAAAATTAGTAAAAAAACAGAAAAGTTTTACTTTCATTTTAATTTTTTTTTCAATTTAAAAGGGCGAATCACCCTGAATCTGCCCTTTACTTCCAAATGTTTAAGTTTAGAATTTTCTCCTCTCTATCCCCTAGAGGAAATGTAAGGCTAAAATAATACTTTTCATCCCTCCAAATTATCAAAAGTGATAAAAATAGGTGGGGGCCTCCCCCGAAAACGGGTGATGGGAAAATCAATATATCTGGACCTCAAGAGGCCATTTTACATAAGAATCAGCAGAAATGGTGTCAGGTCTAGAAAAAAATGACCAGTTTTTATCTAGGGACGGTGTTAGTGTGAGAAGAATTGATAAAATGAGGAATGAACAAAAGGAGGATTGTTTACGTGTGAAAGAGGTAATCTGGAGGAATAAACGAGAGCAATGAGATGGTTTGGTCATATTGGAAGGATGGATGAGAATGGTTTGCTAAGAGGATGGCGGTGGAGTGTGTTGGGAATGTCCTGGGCTGGGAGGAGAGAGAGAGAGAGAGAGAGAGAGAGAGGAGAGAGAGAGAGAGAGAGAGAGAGAGAGAGAGAGAGAGGAGGAGAGAGAGAGAGAGAGAGAGAGAGAGAGAGAGAGAGAGAGAGAGAGGAGGAGAGAGAGAGAGAGAGAGAGAGAGAGAGAGAGAGAGAGAGAGAGAGAGAGAGAGAGAGAGAGAGAGAGAGACAGTAGTATTGCAGAGATCTGACCAGCGCACCCTTTCGAGATATGAAGGAACAGGAGCTATAGGTCTGAAAAGGCAGAACCAAGGCATGTTTAAGTTCCAAGAAAGTCTCTAGGATGTATATAGGGGTACTTCCCTCGAGGGTCGACGCGAATATTGCGCTTACGCCCTTGCTGCGGGCTTCCTCCGAGCGAGCGAAGATTAGCTTACGGGCAAGCTTCGACCCCCTGGTAGACAGACAGACCCTCAGGTTCAATTATCGACACACAGACTGAAGGTCTGCAGTCTGTTTGTGTTATTGCCATTATTATTATTATTATTATTATTACATACATATTATTATTATTATTATTATTATTATTAGTTATTATTATTATTATTATTATTATTACACATTATTACATATTATTATTATTATTATTATTATTGTCGAAAGAAGTGATCCCGAAGGGATCACTTCTGAGTTTTAAACCCTTCTGCGTCTCCGTCTTCCGCTCAGCCCTAGGTCCCTTCTGTTGCGGTCTCCATCTCAGCTCAGCAACTGCACCGTACCTCACCCCTGCACTGCATCACACTGCCTGCCCAAACTTCGGCTTTGATTCCGCTGACAAAGACGACCTCTGGTTCCGCCCCGTTCCGAATCCTACCTGACCTCCTGTATACATACATAGGTGAAATGATTTTTGTGGCTCCGGGTCTACCAGCCATGGCTCCGATATATATCTATAGAGGTTAGAGTTACCGTATTGGACCAAAATTTGGAGGAGGGTTAGGATGATGAGGTAACCTCCTCGTAGACGAGGTTACGTCCTCGTGGGTCCCCGAAGGAGACCCCACCTCTTGGGAAAATCAAGTGTCTGCATAAGACCTGAAATTGTAGTGGAGACTGGAGTTTGAATTTCTGCATTAACTGGCATTGAACTAGGAGTTAGTTCCTGGCACCGGTGCTGGAGCCAGTTGCGGTGCCGAGTTAATAAACATCCGTATAATAACAATATTGATGTGCTTATATAGGTTATCAAAGTCGTAGATCCGAATATGATAGTTTACAACATCATTCATAGGGTATCTAGACCCACCCTCCTCAGGTGGGGGGCTCTGTCCCCAAACCTGAAATATTGACATAGAACGACGAAACTTGATACATCTTTCTTATGTTGTATCCTCGATAGAAAAAAAAAATTAAATTAAAAAAAATTAAAAAAAAAATAAACATTTTTATTCCTTTTTAAGTTTTATAAATCCTAAAAATTTTACGTTTTATATAAAGTCCTAAAACACCATTCAGAGCCCTCCTCCTGAGCCTCCAGGTTTCCTGAGAGCCCCCGAGCCTCTCTAGAGCCTCCAGAGCCTCCAGAGCCTCCCAGCCTCACACCCCTCCCCATCACGATCACATTGACGCAAGGCCATATTTCATGGTGTATAAATTACAAAACAAAACTTTCCTTCATTTTTGTTTCTTTATATGATTTAAAACAATTTGTTTTTAATAAAAATTTTACGCTTTTTATATCTATAACTTACGAAATTTGTGTTTTTACATACCCTAAACCTGTAAATCAGTAAATCAAACCCCTCCTCCCCCCTACATGGATATTTTTTATATTAATATAGTAATATTTAACAAATATTTATCACAATCTTGTGTAATTATCATACTAATCAATGAGTATATGCTAACGCAACAAAGTTTTCACATCAATAATGCTAACGTGTCATAATCAGAACTAAGAGTATAATGTACACTCACAAACCTAACACATCTTAAACATGAATAATTAGTTAACATTAACAAAGTTCAATCAACAACAGTAAAGTAACTAACATTGAGCACAGAACGTAATCTACTTACACTTTTCTAACATATCACTGATACTTTTTACATTAACATAGTAACATTTAACAAAAATTTATCCCCAATCTTGTGTAATTATCATACTAATCAATGAATATATGCTAACGAAACAAAGTTTTCACATCAATAAAGCAAACATAGCATCACCTGAACTATTAATATAATGTACACTCACAAACCTAACACATCTTAAACATGAATAAACAGTTAACATTAACAAAGTTCCATACTTAACAACAGTAAAGTAACTAACATTGAGTGCAGAACGTAACCTACTTACACTTTTTCTAACATATCACTGATATTTTTACATTAACATAGTAACATTTAAAAAAAATTTATCACAATCTTTTGTAATTATCATACTGATCAATGAATATATGCTAACGTAACAAAGTTTTCACATCAATAAAAGCAAACATAGCATCAACTGAACTACGAATATAATGTACAGCGACAGACCTAACATACCTTATGTACGAATAAGCAGTCAACATTAACAAAGTTCCATACTTTACAACAGGAAAGTAACTAACGGTGCATACAGAACGCAACCTACTCACACTTTTTTCCAACATATCACTATTATTTTACATTAACAAAGTAACATTTAACAAAAATTTATCATAACCTAATCTAATTATCACACTGACCAACGAAAAATACGCTAACGCAACAAAGATTTCACATCAATAAAGCTAACATATCATGTAGCCTTGAAACCAAGAAGAAACTTACACACGAATAAACATCCAACATTAACAAAGGTCCATACACTTAACAACTATAAAGTAACTAACATTTGCATACAACACGTAACTTATTCAACACTTTTCAAACATATCTCTAACCCTGTCTTTATTATTTTCAAAATTGAACATACAGTAACATTTAATAAAAAATTCATCATCACCATACCTAAGTATCATACTGACCAACGAAAATACGCTAACGCGACAAAGATTTCACATCAATAAAGCTAACATATCATACCCTGACCTAAGAATATAATATACAACGACAAACCTAACATACCTTATGCATGAATAAATCACTAACATTAACAAAGTTCCATACTCTAACAACAGTAAAGTAACTAATACAGCATAAACCTATTCAGACGTTTTCAAACATATCTCAAAATATTATTATTATTTTCTTTTCGCATTTAACATAATCATCACCGTCCCTAATTATCATACTGATCAAATAATATATGTGCCAACGTAACAAAGTTTTTGCCTTAACAAAGCTAAGATATCATATCATAGTCGGAACCAAGAATATAACATACAACGAAAAACCTAAACACAGCTCAAGCAGAATAAACTAACATTAACAATGTTTCATAATTTCAACAGCAGTGAAGTAAATCCAACAACACATACAGAATGACCAGGGTACAAAGCTGAGGAGGTAACACTCCATTTAACAAATCAGTATAACGATGTGTTTGTTTATTTATTTTAGTTTTATTTTAAATTTTTTTTTTAAGAAACTTTTTATTTATTTTTAATTTTATTTCCTTAAAAATTTATTTATTTCTAATTTTTCTTTAAAACTTTTTTGTTTTTAAAAACTTTATTTATTTCTTTCTTAATTTTTTTCTTTAAACTTTGTTTTCAATAAAAATTTATTTATTTTAATTTTTTTCTTTAAAACTTTTTGTTTTTAAAAACTTTTTATTTATTTTTAATTTTATTTTCTTTAAAACTTTTTTGCTTTTTTTAAAAAAAACTTTGAATTTTAATTCCTTTTATTTTCTAAAAGTTTGCTTGTTTACACTAAAACTTTTACACCTCTTCATGGTTATAACGTAAAAAATTTGTGTTTTTACATAACCTAAAACAGCAAATCAGTGAATCAGCAAATGCTTGTTCCTCCCTTCCCCCCACCCATCCCAGCCATAGGATCTATCGAGGTATTTGATCTATTGATCTATTTATCTGTTGACCATCATATTTCGAGTATCATTTTGGATAAAACAGCATAAAATGTTCTTTTTTATACCTTCCAACTCTCTAATATATGCTGGAGCATAACAAAGTTTTCTACATCAATAAAGCTAACATAACATAAATTGATGTATGAATATAATGTATAACATCAACCCAACATACCTTAGACACGAATAAACAACTAACATTACCATACTTAACAATAAGAAAGTAACTGACAGATAAGCAGACCTGCACCCTATTCACACCTTTTTCAAACATATCTCTTAACATATCACTGTTATTTCATAGTAACATTTAACAACAAATTTATCATAACCCACCTATTTATCATCATACTATTCAATTGAGGTAACGTAAATGTTTTTCATGATCAATAAAATTTGTTGATAGTCCCAAACTTAAGAAGATAATGTACACTTCCCCAAACCTAACATTATTTAAATACGAAAAAGTTAACATTAACAAAGTCACATAATTAATAACAGTAAATTAACTGAAGATAGATATCACCTGATTGCCAAAAGACATTCTAACATATCAAGCATTTTACATTAACATAGCAAGATGAATAAGTACTTATCATAACCTAACCGAATACCAGCATGGGTCAAGGAAGATATGATTGTAAAGTTTTTCAGTTAATAAAGTTACAATAAATCATAACCTGAACTAAGAATATAACGCAATGACAAAACCTAACATACCTACGTCGAGTAAACCGCTTAACAATAACAAAGCCCATAATTTAACAATAGGTGCAACTAACAATGCATACAGAGCAAACAGGTACGAAGCTGATTCCTGTTTTACTAGAGTTATCAGATACAAGTTGAGAAATTGTTCAAACTCCTCCACTTTTCGAAACATTAATCAATAACTATGATTCTTTGTTTGGTTTTTTTTCAAAAGACAAGCCATACATCTGATTATTGGTTTGTCATTGCGGGTCAACATAATTAAATTATTAAAAAAAACATTTTATGTTTTTCCTAATGTCTTTATGTTTTATAATAGCATTAGCACTTTTTTTAAGAAAACCTAACAAAAATTTATAATGACATAACCCTATATATCATAAATAATCAATGAATAAATGCTAATTCCATACAGGCTGTCAAACCTATCTGGCATGACTACCAGTATATACGCGAACGGGCAAACTCTTTTTTCCTTACTGTGCTTGGGAAGACAGCATCATTCGAACTACATAATGTACAACGACAAGCCTGACACATCTTACGCATGAATAAACCGTTAACATTAACAAAGTTCCCACTTACCAACAGTGAAGTAACCAACATATCATACAAAGAAACGTAACCTATGCATACTTTGTCAAGCATATCTCGAATAACATAGCAATATTAATTTTAGATTAACATGGTATTATTAACAAAAACTTATCATAACCTTCTCTAATTATCATACTGATCACAGAATATAGGTTAACGTAACAAAGTTTTCACATTAATAAAGCCCCTTGAAAGGGTGTGAATCCTGAGAGGGGGGGATCACCTCGAATGCCCACTTGCACCCCCTCGGGGTGATCCCCTCTCAGGATTCACACCCTTCAAGGGGCGCATACCATTGGGTTTTCTCTCGGAGGTGATGTGTTGCTATATTAGATACTCTTGGTTAATGAAAACTGTTTATTCGTAAGTTATGTATGTTATGTTAAATATTACTATGACAGTGTGAAATTAACACTGATTTGTTAGAGAAATGCTGAGTTTTGTAAGATATTACTGTGTTAACTGACTGATGAAATAAACGTGGAGTTTAGGGTTACGTTTTTTTGTTGAGTAACAAGTTAGGTCGGCCTAGGAATTTTATGAATACCCGCATTTCTATTCATAGTTCAAAAAATGATGTTATATTTGATACGTGACACTTCGATGAAGATAGTGTCAATTCATAGTTCAAGATGCTGGTATCTTGATAGATTACCATCAGCTATAGATTCTGTTAGATAATACGTCTTTACCTGTTGCTGATATGTGGAAAAGGGAAACATATCGAGTATTGTATGACCTATTAGCCACTTTTACCTTTGATGAAATTTTCTAGGTTGTTAGAGCGATTTCCGTTCATACGCAAGAGTATGTGTTAGTCTATAATAATAGTATTCGGTCAGGCTAAGTGATATGTTAGCTTTATTGATGTGCCAAACCCGTTGCGTAAGTATATTTTCGTAGGTCAGTATATATAAAGAACTTAGTTTTATGTTATGTTTATCCAAAATGATACTCGAAATATGACTTGAATCAATAGTTCAATAGATCATAGGCGGGTGGGTGGATAGGGGACTGCAGGGATGGGTGGTTTGATTTACCGATTTACTGATTTTACCGCTTAAAATCAGTAAACTATTATTATGTACTGTAATATTTTATTCAAAGAACTTATTTTGCTATATCAGGATAAAATTTTGTTATTTTGTTATGTTTGCTAAAACTTTATTATGTTTGCAAGTATTCGTTGGTTATGACATTTAGACGATGTTATGATGAATTTCGTTAAAATGACGAAGTTGATATAAAAAATTTGTTACGTTAGGAATATATTCATTGTCAGTACGATGATTAGACAGGGTTATGCTAAATTTTTGTTAATTATTACGATGTTAGTGTAAAATTAACATTGATATGTTAGAGATATGTTTGAAAAAGTGTGAATAGGTTACGTTTTGTACGACGTGTTAGGTACTTTACTGTCGTTAAGTGCGAAAGTTTGTTAATGTTAGTAGTTTATTCGTACATATGGTGTGTTATATTTGGTTTGTATAATATATATCTTTAGTTCAGGCTATGTTATGTTAGCTTTATTAATGTAAAACGTTGTTACGTTAGCACATATCGATGGTTAGTATATAAAAAGAACTTATTTTTGTGTTATGTTTATCCGAAATGATACTCAGTAAAATGTGACATGAATAAAAGATTAATAGATCAAAGGTAATGGAGGGAGGGTGGGGAGGGGTTGATGGTTGATTGATTGATTTACTCGATTTACTGTTTTAAATCAGTAAACCATTAAGCAATTAACTATGATATTTTCATTCAAAGAAATTATTTTTATGTTATGTTTGGATAAACTTTGTTATGTTTACAGTTATTCGTTTAGTTCCGTATGATACCTTAGACAAGTTATGTGAAGTGA
>JABUQX010073986.1:37500-48561 GCA_015478945.1 Trachelipus rathkii | reverse complement strand
GCAGCTTGGAGCAAGTGTCTGATGTTTAATATTTAGGGTATGTGTTGGATTGAGAAGGGAACGGATGAGCAGAGTGTAGTTAGGAAGTAGTGAATGCAGGAAAGGTTGCTGGTTTTGCAATTAATCGTTGGGAATGTAAAGGACTAAGTCTTGAGTGCGCTAGGGGCTTGCATAAGGGTGTATAATGTTACCTGTGTTCATGTATGGTAGTGAGGACTATGGTCTGGAAAAAGAGGGGTAATAGATCTAAAGTTCCAATGTGTTCGATGGACAATCTTTAGGAGCATGCTAGGTGTGAAAAGAATATAAAATGAGGAATGAACTTATAGGAGTTGTGTGGTGTGAAGAAAGGGTAAATGAAGGAGAATAAATGAAAGTATGTTGAGATGTCTTTTGGTTTCATGTGAGAAAGGATGATTAGTCAGTTGATTAAGCGATGTATAGTGGTGTGTGTGTGTGTTGGGAACGAACCGGCTGGGAGACGAAGAGAAAGTGGATCGAGTCTGTGAAGAATGTCTGAAGGGAGAGAAATGTGAGATTGGCAGAGGCGAGAATAAAGAAGCATGATAGGAGAGAATGGCCGGGTTTGTTATGGGGATGGTTGCGCCCACTGGCAGGGATTGAACCCTTACAATGCGATCCATCAGTGAGAGCCCATCGCGAAGGTCCCATTTTGATGCTCTAGGGTTGGGATTTCTGTCTGTGAACGAGCTTCTCAATATAATGGATACAAGAGGGGCTGGTAGGCTGGCGCTTCTTTTCGACGTTTGTATTGTTTCTCCTACTGCTTTTTTTGTCGATGCTTGTAAGCACCTCCCAATTTTGGGCAAAGAGGAAGGTGAAGAAAGAAAGAAAGAAATAATTATATATATATTATAGTATATATATAATATATATATATATATTATATTTATATAATATATATATTATATTATATATATATATAATAATATATATATATATTAATATATATATATATAGGTATATATATTGTAAATAACTTGATGTCACTTTTCAGCTTATATTTTCGCTAAAAGTTGCCAATTCTATCGCCAACATTCAAAAAGAAATTTGTTAAACTTATGTATTAATATCCGTCTTCTTTTACGAGAATCTTTTGCATGGTTTCTTTTTTTTTACCCTAATCTTACACCTTTTTTAGCCTTCGGGGTTTACTTTCTAAGTGCCTGAATAACCATCATGTTTTATGTTACGTACCGAACAAGTAAAGTCTGCTCAGTAATCTTCAGTATTATCACTTCCTCATGGATTAGAGGCTATTAAACGCTTGTATGTTTGTATAGGGATTACAGCCTGTTGATCTGGAATAAGTGAGTGTTCTTTTCTCCCATAGCTTGGGGTTAATAGGATCCCCAGATTTCTTTTGTCCAGAGCTTTTTCACAATTATATGCCAAGTTATATATAATGTTTTTTCCAGTAATTTTCAAGTAAACAGAACTTTAATAGAGATATAAAATTCTACACATAGCACTGTATGCCAATTGCATATTATTTACAAATAGTTTCTTTTTTCATAAAAAAAAAATCATTGTAAAATTTACTTAGAAATCATCAATTTGTAAATTACTCTTTTAATTTACCTAGAGGAGAAATAATTTGGAAACAAATAAATCGCTTTGTGAAAATGAAAAAAAATTGCCAAGGACATTTTTGAACCTCCATTTTAGTTTTTGTCTTTAGTAAAGTAAACTTTCAAACTCTTTTTGTATAATAATGTTTAAAATTTTATGAATGACAAAATTTTACATAATATTTTAATATTTTAAGAGTATTCGGGATATATATATATATATAATATATATATTATATATATATATTTTATATATTATAATAGTATTATATGTATATATATATAATATAATATAATATATAATATACTATAATATATATATATATATATTATATATATATATTATTATATTATGAAACTTAAAAGTGTGTAAAGCGAATTTTCGGAAGGACAAACCGCCTTCCCTCATTCATGCTTACACATATTTAATTTATGTATGAGAAGTCACTGAATAAGCGAAAGTAAAGTTTGTTCTCGAGAAAGTTCGTTTTTGCCAATTTTATTCTGATTACTTCCTCTGGAATTAGATTCATGTATTTTTTTTGTTGGGATGCGTGCTTCGAACTTGAACGAAATGGATTGCTGAGGGAGGGGAGGGAAACACTTAAGAAAATCTGTATAACATTCGCAGTAATGAGAGGAATAATGGAATGTGTGTTGGGGTTGTTAGCGTGCAAAGAAGGAGAAAAGGTGGGGATAGGTCATTTAGTTAAGAGGAGGGTAATGGGGATTTAGAGTTGAGAAACGTTGAGAATGGTAAACTTGCAGGATAGATGAAATTACTGGTGAAATGACCAAGAACGGAGGCTAGATGCTTATTGAGTGGATTTGGAAGTTGTGTAACAAAGCGTTTATGGAGGGTATAGTTCCGTGGGATTGGAGGAGAGAAGTAATAGTACCCTTATATAAGGGAAGGGCGAATAAGGGTAACTGTAGGATTATAGGGGAATTAGTTTATGAGTGGTGTAGAGGAAGTTTTTATATGCTAGTATTTTGGTCGAAAGACTGCGTCGAGTGACGGAGGAACTGATTGGTGAAGAACAAGTTGCGCTTAGAAGTGGTATAGGACTGTGTGGATCAAATTTTTACATTTGAAACAACGATGAGAAAAACAAGAGAGAATAATTAAATGTGCATTTAGATTTATGGATTTCGCAACAGCGCGATTTGATAAGATATTTAATAAGGAAGCCTCTTATGGCAGGTGTTAATGATATCATTGGTGTGGTCTGGTAGGCTTCTCAAGTGGAATTTCAAAAGTGTGGTTTATTGACGTAGCTGAAGCGTTTGTAAGAATAAATGGAGTTAAAAGTGATTTTTTTAAAATAAAATTAATAACGGAGTGAGGCAGGGATGTGTTATGCCTCCTTGGTTATTCAATTTGTATATGGATGGGGTTATTAAAGAATTAAAGTGCGGTGGCAGGGAAAGTGTTAGAATGATGCAGAATGGAAGAGAGTAGTCATGATTCTCTAATTATATTGGATGATTTTGGTTTTGTGTTGGTGAATCTGAAGAAGAGTTTTGAGAGGATGGTAGATGGATTTGGCAGGGTATGTAAAAGGAGGGTTTTGAAAGTAAACGTGATAAGAGTAAGGTTATGGTTGTGATGCTGGACAGTCCTCGGTGTGAAGTTATGTTGGATGGTGAGCAACTGGAACAAGTGCCTGATTTAAATACTTTAGGATATACTGTTGATGAAGGAAAACGGAATGAATTGTAGTAGGAAAATAGGAAAGTTTGTGAATTGTAGGGAAGGCGTGCTGGCTGCAATTAAATTCCTTTGGTGGAATGCAAAGGGGACAAGTCTGGAGATGCACTAGGGGCTTACATGAGGGTCATGTTTGTTTAACCTGGGTTAAATGTATAGCTAGTGAATAATATATGGTCTGGATAATGGTAGGATCTAAGTACATGGTTCAGATACAATCTTTAGGGGCGTGCTAGTTGTGAGAAGGATTGATAAAATGAGAAAAAATGCATTAGGTAGTTGTGTGGTGTGAAGAAAGGAGTAAATGAGAGAATAAGTGAAAGTACATTGGGATAGTTCTGTCATTGTGGAAAGGTGATGGATAGGATAGTCGGTTGGTTAAGCGAATATATAGGGTACTGCAGTATTGCTGGGAATCGACCGGCTGGGAGCCGACAGAAAAAGTGAACTTTTTGAGTGCGAATAAGGTATAGAGAGGATGTGGATTTGGCATCCGGCCGAGAAGAAAGGTGCATAATTAGGGTGAATGGTCGTGGTCGGGGTATGGTTATTAATTGAGGGGTATGGTCTGTCGCCTACTGCGGTCAAGGGATGAACCTTACATTGACGAGTTGCCATAGTGAGGGTCGTTCGTCGCAGTCCCTTGAAGCCCTGGGTGGATTTTTCTCGACGCGACGATTATATCACTTAAGGCGAATCAAAGGGATTGCGGTAGGCTGGGCTTTCTTTTCGCACTTGCGGTTCATATTCATTGTTTTTGCATACGTGCATGTGATCGCACCTTATCCCCAGTTGAGGGTGGGGAAGGAAGGTGGGTGATGATATTATATATAATATATAATTAATATATATATATATATATATAATATATATATAATAATTAATTATTTATATGTATATATATATATACACGCGTATATATATATATATATATATATATTATATATATATATATATATATATAATATATATAATATATATATATAATATTATATATCATTATTATATTATAATAATATATATAAATTATATATATATAATATATATATACATATATATTATATAATAATATACTAATATATATATATATATACTATATATACTATATATATATATATATATATTATATATTATATATATTATATATAATATATATATCGGTTTTATGCGAGGAAGACGCCCGCAAAAGGCTAACTATTACAAGGACTTCCTTGGCCAATCTGACTGAAAAATTTTTCAAATCCTGGACCTGGAACTTAACGCCAATTGCAAACAAGATAGGAAGAAGAAAAAGAAACTCCTAATAAACTGCAATAGATTGTAAAACAATGGATAACACAAACACGTTCACCTTTTCACACGCTACCCCCTTTCAAAACACAATTGGATCTGCCAAGTCTGACTCCACCCACAATAACCCTCACAACACACACAACACACAAACAAACCACAACATAAACATATTACAAATTCAACACAAACAGACACCAACAAAAACAAAATAAATAGAAGTTTTTAAAACAACAAACATACACATAAGCCATGATACAAGAGGCCACCTTACCCGGAAAAAATTCCAGAACCAAAATTCTTACGGCATATGATGCTATCTTTCACACCCCAAACACCAAAAAATCACACTCTACTAACTCCTATACACAATTCATTACCATACAACGGCACTAAACGACAACAACACCAAAATACAATCTTTCACAACAATGATAAATAAAAAGCCACATAACCTAATAAACCTATACATTCCCCACCATACCTCACCACACTACCCTATAAATTACAAACCAAACCTCACGATATCTCCCACCTCCCAAACCTCAAAATGGGAGGTTTCAACGCTCACCACCTTACATGGTACAACGCCCAAGAAGTAGACCAAAGAGGAACACACATCATGTTCAACCTCAAAAACCTAAGCATCCTAAATAACACAAACAGCCACACCAGATACCTACCCCAAACCAACCAAACATGCACATCACCAGACATAACGCTATGTTCACCAAATTTACACACTAAACTCCACTAGTCAACACAAACCGATCTAAACTCCGACCACCTCCCTATCATCATAAATACCAAAATGTCAACAAAACAAACTACCCACTCAGAAAACACACAAACTAGAAAGAAGCCGACTGGACACAATTCACCAACTATATAGAAAACAACATACATCCCCCAAATATCACAAACACATCAACACTCAACAAAGCCATACAAAATTTCACTTTCCTATTCCAAAAACAGCTAACCAATTCATTCCCAGAGGATACATTAAAAATACAACCCAACCCTAACACCTGAAATAGAACAACTAATTAAACAACGCAACTCACTCATAAAAATAATACCCACATTACTACAAACGACAACACAGATTAACGCCCTAAACACCCAAATCACTAATTTAACGAATACACATTCTTTGAACAACTTCCAAACTTTCCTCACTAAGAACATCCAACACACGAATAACACCAGAATCTGGGAAACAATAAACATATTGGAAAACTCAACCAACCAACAAACACACACATGAATCAATTAAAAATACGAACACACAAAATCCCTAATCCAACAAAAAACACGCAAACACTCTCGGAACTTGCTTCGCAAAGCAGAGTCAAAAACCCACACACCCTCAAAACAGGAAAATCATCAAAGCTCTCAAGAAAATAAAACTCAGCCAAAACCCAACAATAGAAATAACCACAGCTGACTTAGAAAACATAACAAAGACACTTAAAAATTCACCTGGAACTGAACCAGACAACATTTCATAAACCTCAAATACCTAGGGAACACAGTTATAACTAAATTAGCAGAAATATATAACAGTTCCACCAACCTAAATTTCATTCCCCCTTTCTGAAAAAAAACTATCATTATATCCAAACTAAAACAAGGAAAAGACCCCTCTGACCCCTCATCATATCGCCCCATTTCTCTATTATCAACACTATTGCAACTACTAAAAAAAAATACAAACAAAAAAAAAAAATTTTAACTCCACACAACACCAAACAGAAATTCCAACACGGCTTCAAAAAAAAAAAAACATTCAACCCCAACCGCACTCATAAACCTCATTCAACCAACAATCAACGGCCTAAACTCAAAACCCACTCACAAAACACTAATCATAGCAATCGACATCAAAAAAGACTTTGACACAGTACCTAAACATAACTTAATCCATAAAATAACAAAATCAAATGTCCCCATTAACCTAAAGAAATGGATTTCCAATTCTCTATCAAGAAGAACAGCACAAACTACTAAAACAAACAACACAAATCCGAATAGCAGATACCAAGTACTTTATGCCACTCCGTATTAGTTCTATATTGACCACAAAATATTCAACTATTTTACAGACGACTCCCACAACCACAAACAGACCACACAAACACAACCTACGCGGACGACGTTACCATAGCCACTATACACCAGAACTTAAACAGTGCCATAAACCTGACGCAACAACACATCAAACAACTTCAAACATGGCCTTAACAGAACAGAATGTCAGTTTCTCACCAAATAACATCATCACACATTAATCACCACCGTGACGCCATCTTGCCACACCCTCCATGTCTATTAAATCAACACTGCCGCATACCTCTCAACAGAAACTCCCAAAATTCCTTCGGAGCTATATACTTGACAATACAATACACCACTGACACATAATTTTCATCAGCAAACAAGAAACTAACATCCTATTAGAACCATCGCGCGTCCACAGAGCGTGTCACAACAGAACAAACACCGACCATTTACAACCAATACATACGTCTCTCCATTCCTCACTTCTGAATACGTTATGCCTCCTCTGTACCCATACTGACTAAAACACTCCAAGTAAGCACAAAGTACTCAGATGCGACGAATCATAACAGGAGCCTCATTCCACATACACAACAAACTCACGACAGAAACCGAATACGTACCTAATCATTGTTAGTTTCCAATACAGTGTGAATGCACAACATCACTGGAACCATGCAAGCGCCTGTATATTTTCGACAGCTTGAACATTTTTATCTAAAACTATTTTCTATCTATTGCACTGCTCCAACCATCATGTCGTGTCCAATCAGAAAGTCCCTAATTTATTTCAAACCTTTCGAGGTATTGCCTCTCGTTTGTAGAGATTCTCCTTTTTATGCATTTCAACAGTCATTAAACTGGAATGTTCACGAACCATAAATATTGTTTTTCCTCACTTTTATATTTATATGATTACCTTTTATTTGGCTTTAGTTGATTAGTAAGTTATTTATTATTCTTCATATATATATAATTAAGAGATTCAATTCATAAAATTTTTTTTGATCTCCCTGAACCCCGCTGGCTACGGCCTTATATATATATATATATAGTATACAAATATATTAAATATATTATATATATAGATATATATATATATATATATATATATATTTAATATATATATTATACTATATATATATATATTATATATATATATATATATATACCGTATACTATATATTATACACGTTTTATTTTTGTATATTAATATAGATACTATGTAAATACTTATATAATATTATATATATATATATTATATATTATTATATATATAATATATATATATTCAAAAAAAATGGCCGTAGACAGGGGGAATCATTTACTATTGCAAAATTTATTTATTGTATTGATCTCTTAATTTAATTAAAATATTATAATAATAATAATAATAATTAATAATAATAATAATATAATAATAATAATAATAATAATTAAATAATAATAATAATATATAATAATAAAAAATAATAATTAATATATAATAATAAAATATAATAATAATCATAAATAATAATAATAATAATTAATAATAATAATAATTAATAATAATTAATATAATAATAATAATAATATAAAAAATGAAAGAAAATTTAAAATATTAATTTCGCTATAATGAGGAAACATATTTGTGATCCGTCAAGATTTCTTAGCTTTAGTGGGCTTTTGAATGCAGAAAAGGTGAATCTCCGAGCGGAGGCAATTACTACGAACGGCTGAAGTAAAAAAATAGCGGCATTTCTGATTGGACAACAATATTTGATGGTGGAAGGAATGAAAAAAGCTTAGTGTGTTAAGATGTCTCGACAACTTCAGCGGCAGTATATGTGCATTGATGTTCAAATCCATGTGAAGTACAACACATTAGAACGTTTTATGGCACCAGCGAATGCAATATGGGTACTATTTTTATATCATCAAGTTTGATATACTATTTTTAAAGAAAAATTTGGAAAGAATATCCAGATATAAAATGGACAAAACTTCACACGAATGGCGAAACAAGGTTGGTGGAAAGTTGCAACAGAACTTCGCTTTATCTGTTAATGAAATAATGCGAATGCCTAATGCGAGAATCAATGGAAAAGGAAAAGACGTAGGGCAATTACAATTTCTTTTATTGAGATTTTGAAACCATCTAGAGAGCAAGTTCGTGAGCAATAGATCCATTACTTAATAATCTATGTAAAGTCTTCATTCCATCATATCTATTTAAAAAATTATGCGAATTTTTGTTAAATAAATTTTGATCTGTACAGTCCATTCTGAATTGTTTAAGATTATTAGGCATTTTGCTTCACTAAAAACGTGCATTTCCAAAAGAAATTCTTCCACTTCTGAAAAGCTTCAAAAATTACGTTATTTCAATTTGAACGGGGACAAGAAAAGCCGTATTAGATAGAGATTTATGTGGTCACGGCAATACCAGTCAAGATTCTCTATACCACATACTCTAATAGGAGCGACACTGTATCAATCATTTGATCGTTTAAGAGATCAAGATGAATTTTTTTTCTATATTATATAAATACAAATCGATATATTGGTCTTGATATTAAGCTGCACGGATTATGGATTTAAGATAATGAAAAAACAATAGATACTAATTTATGTTATTTTTTTTTATACAAATTTCCCATGCTTTTTGCCTGTTTACATTAGATCCATTAAATTCTTTTAATCAAGAGAAATTGCTTCCAAAATTGCGACTTCAGGACATTGTTTCGATAAAGAGAAAAAACACAAATGCTTTCTTGGAACAGATATTATCCCTGTAAAAGAGATTAATTAATAATAAATAATAATAATAATAATAGATAAGATAATAATGAATAATGATAGATAATAATAATAATTATCATCATAAAATAATAATTATTGAAAATAATAATAATAATATTTTAAGATTAAAAACGGTATAAAATTTATTATCAATTATTAAGATTTTAAACTTTCTCGTTGTTCAGGCAAATACATTTTTTCACAGATACTTTTGTTATTTTCATATAGTCATATGATGTAGTATATTATATATATATATTTATATACTTTATATATAGTTATATATATATATATATATCATATATATTATAATATATATATATGAATATATATATATATATATATTAATATATATATATATATATATATATATTATTATAGGGCCTGTGTTAGTTTTTTAAAGATCCGGTCCGTATTGTAACCTGTTTTTTTACCATTTTTAACATTATTGCTAGTACTTGATTTGACTATACAAGATTGTCAGTGGTGCATGGTAGTGATTCAAAAGTATCGATATATTTTAAATTAATTATTTAAAAATATCGTAAGTATTATCAATAAAGAATTTATAAAAAAGAATGAAATATCTAAAGAGTACGACACTTACAGGAAAACCATTACCATTATTTGAAAGATAGTTATGGAAACTTACAGTTCACTGTAAATATGAGTAAAAGCAAAACTAAAATTGCTTCTGTTCTTAAAATGAAAACTATTCGAAAAAGACGACACTTACCAGAAAAACCAATACCCGATGTGCGATTGTTAAAGTCCTTATTACAAAAAGTGTAAAAAGAAATAATAATAATAATAAAAAAAGAAAAAAAATTGGGCGGCTCGGCCGACGGGGGCAGGAGGGGGTGACCGTTGTTCCGATACCGTAGGGAGAGGCGGAGGAACCTCCCGGCGAACCCAATAACCAAGAGCGGGAAGGAACCCCCCTCGACGTCACCAAATACCAAAGAGGGGGGTCCGGAGAGCCCTCCCCGTGAGGGGGGAAATTAGTCTACCCTGTCGTTGCCCCGGAAGGCCGAGAGACCCCGGACTTCCTTTGCCATCTTTGCGGTTCCTTGGGAAAATATATAATAGTTTAAAAAAAAAAAAAAATTTTAAAATGACGCAGTGTAAAACGTAAACTGGTCTATATATTTTTGAATGCATGTTTTTTACACCCTTAACTGACGAATATAGGATTCATTTAACTAGAAGATATATATATAAGAAAAAAAAAAAAAAAAAGATCAAAATGATGGAGTCGTTAAAACAATAACGGTCACTTAGATTATATATTTATTAATATTACTATATATATATATTATAGTATATATAATATATATATTATTTATTATATATATATATTTATATTTAAATTATATATAATACAAATTATATTTATTTATATTATATATATATATATTAAACTGGGTTGAATTTTGGTGGGATAACCTAACATGGTCAAATGTGCTCCTTGGCTTCCCTGTTGTGGGACAAAAAATCATTTCTGCATTTTACTCAATGTTTGGGGGGCCCATACTTCTGTTTTTTTTTGTTTAAAAGGGTTTTGGACATCGTTTAATTTACTATTTTTTAAGTTATGAATTTTATAGTTAATAAATTTCA
>JABUQX010073986.1:15000-32500 GCA_015478945.1 Trachelipus rathkii | reverse complement strand
TTGCTATTTAAGATTTCTCACCATCTACATCCGCACTTTTAACTGCGGATGATGAGGATGTATGAAATAATGACAATTATACTATTAATTTGCGTTTTGTTTTATTAAGTTCCTGGATATTATGAATGATACTGTTTCTATTTTTTAAGGTTTACCTTGGTAAGGGAAGATGTGGCTTTGTCCGACGCGATATGAATACGCCCCATGGATATACATGGCGGAGTGTTAAGTTGGGCTTGACCATTATTCTGCGATCGTTGCCCTTTGGCTCTTTCTTTCGTGCTTTACCTCGCAGAGGGAACTCAAAAGTACTCTCAAAAATGCACTAGCACTTGGTGAACTTCAGTGGAAATCCCCACCACTCTTCCCTGCTTCAGATGTCCACCAGGCTTGCAACACCTGAACATATTCCTTTAAATACCTAATAGATGAACGAAACATAAACCTGCCTTGGAGATACCTGGATGGGGGGGGGGATCCAAATAATGAATCTCGTCCACTACTCCAAAGGTGGACATTGTACACACGCCTACACGATGTTGTTTCTTCTCGTGCTTCTAATTTAGAGTCTTCCGAATTTTCAGCTTATGACTTTTACTCTCTTCTCAATTTACAACTAACTTCATTTGTTATTTGTTTGTTTGTTTGTTTGGTTATCTGTTATTACTAATGACCATTATAAATTCATCGACTCTTTAAACCACAATATAAACCACATTCTCCCTTCTCTTTTTTCCGAAATTATCATTTTAGGTGGTTTCAATATTCACCACCGCAAATGACTTTATTCTAGTTCTCAAGATACAACCTGTGACAATGCCTTCTAGTTTTAGATGTTACAACTCCCTCATGCCTTCTAGTTTTAGATGGTGCAACTCCCTCATCCCTTTTAGCTTTAGATGGTGCAACTCCGTCATCCCTTTTAGTTTTAGATGGTGCAACTCCCTGATCACTTTTAGTTTTAGATGGTGCAATTCCCTCATCCCTTTTAGTTTTAGATGGTGCAACTCCCTCATCCCTTTTAGTTTTAGATGGTGTAACTCCCTATCAGTATCCTTGATCGTCTTGGAGATGATCTCAAAAATCTTGACCTTTCCTTAACTTCTAATCCTTCTCCTAATACTGCTAAACTATTTCCTCCGATTACTTTCTTATCTGTATATCGTGTTCTTATTTCAAGCCTTCGATAAGAAAATCCACGGTTAACTTCGAGGAAACGTTTTGGCACTTCGGTGCCACAGGCTCTTTGTACTTTCAGTCATACTTCTTTGATGTCCCTTGAAATGATTCTTCCTTCAGTGTGAGATATCCCACTTAGTGTGCAGAGTTCATAACAACGGAGCTAAAACTCTCTAGCATAGATGCCTATATTCCATATTCTTTGCCTTCAACTAAAACTAGAAAACCCTTGTTTAACTCTGCTTGTTCTCGTGCTGTTCGCCACGGGGACGACACTACCTTCAACAATTACCGGCCTCTTCAAAACCCAAAAACTCAGCAACTTATATTTCATTCTGAAATCGTACAAATTCTATTCTCCGTAGCACTAAGAACTCTTTTGTCTCCGAAAAAGATGCAATTCTCTCTCTCTCTCTCTCTCTCTCTCTCTCTCTCTCTCTCTCTCTCTCTCTCTCTCTCTCTCTCTCTCTCTCTCTTCCTGATAATTTTTTAAAATATTCAACTCTAACTTTACTTCCTCCTCTTTCCCTCCTCTAGTATTTCACAACGGCACAACTGCCGCTTTAACTTCTTCTGCTAAAGTCTAACGCTTCGCTTAGATCTTTGCCTCTAATTCTTCCTTAGGCTCCAACTCATTTATGTCTTATATTGTACTTTCTTCTGGCTGAAGACATTATTTCTGCTCTCTCCGAGTTTAGCACTAATGATGTCCCTCCTGTGGGCATCAAATCTTGTGATTCAGACCTGCACCAGCCTTGCTCAACAATTTAGTCTCTGTTTTCCCATTTCGATCTCCTTACTGCTGGAAACGCTCCTTCCTTCAGCCTTCACCTTCACCTCTTCCTGAAGGGGGACCCTTCTCAACCCTCTATCGTCGCATGCGATCACCTCTGTGAATTCCAAAGTTTTCGAACCTATCCTTATCTCCTAATCAGGAAGATTTTGTAACATCCAAAAACTTCCAATGCTATCTTCGATCGCTAACGGGCCTTCCTTAAGAAACAAGGATCGCTCTACTGATCTTCTTTGCTTTCTCTTTCTCTGTGACTCTTGGTCCACCTCTCATTTGATATATATATATATATATATATATTAATATAAATATATATAATATTATTATATTATATATATATAATATATATTTATAATATATATATATATATATATTATATATATATATATATTATTAACACATTTTTATATATATATAATATATTATATATATATATATATATATATATATATATATGATATATATATATATATGATATATATATATATATATATATATATAATATTATATATATTATTAAAGTAAGCAACAAAAACATTCTCATAAGCGAATGTGAAGCATCAAACATCCGCATCCGCGGATGTGAAAAATCGCACATTGGCTTTCATATCCAATCCGAGGATGTGAAAAATTTGGCATTCGATACATCACAAATACAGTATATTATTAATCTTAATCCTAAGATAATTAAATTTAATGAGAACAACGATAGTAATAATAACAGTAGCAATATGCACAATAATAATAATTAATAATAATAATAATATACTAATAATAGATATAATATAATAATATATAAAATAAATAAATAAATTTAAAGTTTATATAATAATTTATATTTTCAAATGTAAAAACTATTATATAATTAATAATTACTTAATAAATTGAAAGTAGAGATAAAATGAAACTTACCTTCACGCCATCCTCCTCTCCATCCTCCACTTCCTTGAACCTAATATCATAACAATAACAAAAACTTATTACTTCTTCAACTAACTGCACAAACTTCATATATATTAGATATTGATATTATATATTATATATATATAATTATATATATAATTATACTAATTATTATATTTACTATTATATATATATATACTATACTATATTAGGGGATGGGCCGGAATCCGGCACAACACCGGCCTATCAGCCAAGTTTTAGACGTATCCTTTATACCGACGACTATCATTGGTATCCGCCGGAAACCGTAATTACTTCCTAGAGGGTTTCTTCTCGTTTGGTAAATATTGCAATAATTGAAAAATATTATATATACATATATATATAATATATACTATATATATATATATATATATTATTTATTATATATATTATATATATATATATATCTAATATATACTATATAATATTATTATAATATAATTATAAATTTTTCAGACTTTCGATGTGGGTACCAATGTTATTTATTTTGTCATCAATTATGTTGACGTACATACAATTTAACTGAAATTTGGTGGTGACACGTTTCGTAAATTATGGTAAAATATGGTAATATTAAATATTATATAGAAACTGAAAAAATATTTAAAGATATATAAAAAATATATATTATAATGGATTAAGCACACACACATACACGCACACACACACACTCTATGATAGAGAGATGTTCTAGAGAAATAAATTTTTGGTGAACTGACCTATATGCAAATTTAATTTTTTTTAATTTAATTTAATATTTAATTCTAATTTTTAATTTTTTAATTTTTCCTTATTTTTAAATTTCCCCTAAGTATTGAAAAGATATAAGAAAAACGTTTATTTTAATGGTATCATGTTTTAAATAAATTGAACGTCAGTTATATACTATTTGGAGTCTTTAGTTAAAATTAATAATTAGTATTTCTTTTTCTCACTTCTTGCATTACAATATACGCTGAATCAACAATGTATTCAGTTTTTATGTAGATATAGTTTTTTTTAGATACAGGGCACCTAATCTGGAGACTGGCTATATATTATTATTATATATAATTTATATATATATATATATATAATATTATATATATATATATATAATTTATAAGTATATATATATATACCGTATATATATATAATATATATATATATATAATGATATATTATTATTATATATATAGATATAATAATATATATATAATATATATATATACTATAATATATATATATATCTATATATATATAAATAGACTATATTAATATATATATATTATATATATATATATAATTTATATAATATATAATGTGTATATATATATATATATATTATATTCAGTGGCGAGCGCTGGCATATTACTCAGCAGTCATCATACAGTTCCGGTTTCCCTATTTCGGACATTAAAATTATAATATAGTATATATAATATTTATATATAGTATATATATTATATATTATACTATATAATAATATATATATATATATATATATATAATATATATATATTATATTATATATAATATACATATATATTTATATATTTATATTATATAATATATATATAATAATATATATATATAAATATATATATATATATAGTATATATATATATATATATATATTATATTATTATATATTTATATATATAATTATATATACAACCTCTTCCTCGTTTGGCAAACCATTCCAAAATTTAACAATCTTATTACTGAATGAATGCTCTTAATCCAAGATGCGATGCTTTCTTCTTAATTTCTTGTTATGCCCCCTGGTCTCCGTCCGTGCTCTAGCTATGCAAGAATTTATTGCTCCGTATATCAATTAAGATGTAAAAATTTTGTTGAATTGTTTCATGTTCCCTCTGAGAAATCGCTTTCTACTTTGAAAACATTCCTAACCTCCTTCAGCCTCTCTTACCCTGCAAACCCAGAAATCATCCTTGTTGCTTTTCGTTGCACTCTCTCTCTGCATATCTAGCTTTCCTTAAATAAGGGCCCAAAACTTGCGCACAAGACTCTATTATTGGCCCCAACATAGCTATTTATACAGTTTACTATTACTTCTTTTTGTAAAACACATTGCGAGATATTATGCCCAGCATCATTATTAGCTTTATTATTTGCTTCCCACACTGATTAGCTACTTTCAATTACTGCTTTTAATCACACCTATATCTTTTTTCTTTGTCCACAGACTCAGCCAATACCCCATTCATATCGCAGTTAAAACTTTTATTTGAGAACCTAGGTGAAATTATACATATTTTTACTATAAAATCATTTGCCACTTATCTGCCCACCCAAGACGTTTATAAGATCAATTTGAATCTTTATACATCTTCACTTTCCTAACTAGTGGCCACTTTGGGTATCATCTGCAAAATAGAAACCTTGTCTTAATTCCATGGTCCTAAATTATTATATATATGAGAACATAGTACCCAAGCTTCTTAACCTGTGGACCAACTTCTTCACTTATTTACATGATGAACTATTGCCATTTAGTTGTAACACTGTTTCTATCTATTCCACAACTACTCTTTTATCCAACCAATGTACCACTCCACATACCACATTGAAGTAACTTCTTCATCAGCCTTTTGTGGGAACCTTATCAAAAGTTTTATATATAGTATATATATATTTATAATATTATAATATATATATATATAATTTATATATATTATATATACGAGAGAGGAGAGAGAAGAGATAGAAGAGAGATAAAAGATCGAGAGAGGCCGAAGTTAGTTTTTTTTTTTAAATTAGAATAATTGAAAAGAAAGAATAAAACAAACAAAACAAACAGCAAATAAATCAAATTCATTATAAATTCAATAATAATAATTAAAAATATTAATAAAATAATAATAATAAAATATCGTTCAGCGTTGATATTAATAAAAAGAAGGTAACAAATAATAATAATAATAATAATATTAGTACTTTTCAATTTAGTTTAACATTAAAATACAAATTTCTGTCAAAAAAAACGAATGTGTTGACCAGTTTTTTTTTTAAATTGTTAAGGGATCATAAAATTTCGTACTTTATAAAGTATATATTACAGCTAAAGTAAGGAACTTTAATTGTGACTTATTTTTGTAAACAGAGTAAAATTTATTATTGTATTTCACTGATTCTAAAATAATATCTGGTATGGTAGCATTTAAAAATCAGAAACGTGGTTTTACGCCATTCTTTTAAAGTCTTATGCTTTAATTCGGATGCAAAATCGATAACCAAGATAAAAATTAGGGCTGGCTGAGCATGTATATACCTATATTTTTGCGCGATTGATGCTGTAGAGATGTACATTATATAATAATACTTGCTGATATATGTGCTCTCAAATTGATCCGACAAATTACAATTAACCGGATGTCTATATTAATATTGAATTCATTTAATGATCCGCTTTTTCCAGCGCATATATATATATATAAATATATATAATTATATATATATATATTAATTAATATATTATTATATATATATATATATAGTATATATATATATATTATGAACAATAAAAAATGAATTGAAAAGATTGAATTTATTCTTTATATCTCATCTGTTCAGTCATTCTCCGCAATCAATTAGGATGAATGACGCTCGCACCACTGATATATATATATATATAGATATTTTATATATCTATTATATATATATATATAGATTTTATTATATATCTATATATAATATATATTATATATATATATATGTATATATATATTAATATATCATTAGTGATGGGACATGACATCGATCCTCTCCGCCATTTGCGAACTCGCACCTAAATTGAATTCCGCATCCTCATCTCCACTTAACGAAGTCCCTCCTCTTTTGAAAATGAGGAATGTTGAGATGTTTCTACATTTTATTAAAGATATAAATAAATATTATTTAATCATCTTATTCATGTGGTTTGTGGATAATTGTAACTTTTGCAATTTCGATTTCTGTAATATGTCATATAAATTATACCATAATGTCATGTATTTCATGTCATATCGTGATCCATATCACTATATATATATCTTAATCTTCTTCTCCTGTATAGGAAAGCCTCATTATGCCTGTCAGCACGGCCAACCTCTTCGTCCACTCCTTTATACTTCAAGACCCTTCTTCGATCAGCGATCATAGCATAGATATGATGTCTGCTCACGAATTTGCTACGGGAGTCCTGTTCCATTTCTTCATGTCTTCCCCTTGCACTGCTCCTTCCGTCTCCAGCCCACCTCCTTCTGGCCACCTGCACCGGCTCTCCTTTCCAAATGTCCCCCACCATCTGATTTTTGCTACATTTTGTTAATAATAGGTATTGCTCCTATACCTTCTCTAATTCTTTCGTTTATCACTCTGTCCTCCTTGTCTTTCCGGCCATCGCTCTCATTACATTCATTTCAGCAGTTTGCACTCTGCTCTCCTCTCTTGTTGTCATACTCCATGTTTCCCGCCCCATACAGAAGAACCCGTGTTAAAATGCCTCGAAAATTATTCTCTTCACCTCCCATCCAATCTCATTATCCCTGATGTTAGGATACAAAACAAAGCTCTAACTGTTCTCACGTACTTATCAATTCTGCTCGCCATCTCCAAGGCACTTCCTCCTCTCTACCAATTCCCCCAGATATTGTTTTCTCTACTTTTTAATCACCACACCATTCCACCTCTTCTCCTCCTCTCTACTAATTTTCATATTTCTTGCTTTTATCTACCCGTTCATAGCCAGCCGCTCTCTCAGTTTACTATCAAAAGCCAACACCACCCTCTTCAGTTTTATCTCCATCTTCACTCCAGCACGCAATCATCCGCATAAGCCATACACATTCTCCCATCAAGTCCACCCCTCCTCCCCTCTTGCCCTATTACTACATTCAATGTGCTACAAACGAGATTGTACAATTTGCACTTCCCTGCTTTAACCCAGATCCCACTCAACCATTCTCGTTTTCATATCCCCGTTCTTACATTTTACATTTGTCATTTTATACATACTCTCCAAAGCCTTCCGTAACCACCCACTCCGTATTCTCTTTCTAAAACCTCGAACATTTCTTCCTTGGTACCGAATCGAATGCCTTCTCAGATTTAAATTCAGCTGTATGCCTTTTTGTTGTATTCTATTATCTTTCCGTTATCATTCTCAGGCGAACATGTTCTGTGTGTTCTATTCGCCCTGTACCCATACTGCTCTGTTTCCGAGTCTGGGTTATCACAATGTCCTTCACTCTTCTTTCAATATCCTTTCGGTATACTTTGCGCAGATGGTCCAATACGAATACCTCTGTAATTATACATTCACCCACCACTCCCTTTCTTCTATTATTGGTAAATGATGTTTTCCCACTCCCTCTGGACCTCCCTTTCTCTCCAGCCTTGTGTGATAATTCAAACTGATTCCTTTCACCCCTCCCTCCCTCTTTATTAATTGCTAGGCCAAGTCCATCTTTTCCCGAGGGCCCTTCCATTATTCATTTCCTTAAGCCTCCTTCACTCTTCCCTTTTAATTACCCCTGCTTCCTCCCCTGGTTTCACTTCTCCTCCCTCCTCCTCCATTTTTTGACCCTCACCCAGAAGTTTTCCAAATTATTCTGTCCATCTCTTATTTATATCTTCCGGTCTAATTAACACCTCTCCCTGTTCATCCTTATGCTGGCTACCTTTTTCTGATCCCCCGATTTATTATAATAATATATATATATATATGATTATAGAATAAAATATATTATTATATATATATTATATATATATATATATATTATAATATATTATATATATATATTTTAATATCTAATTTTATTAAACTTCAAAAAGTAAACATCCGCATCGCAATCCTCATCTTTAACATCCGCATGCGCATCCGCATCCGCATCCTCTCTTAACGGCACATCCGCATCCGCAAATTTGACATCCGGTCATCACTAATAATATATATAATATATTATAATGATTATATATATAATATATTTATATATATTAATATATTTATATATATATATATATATATATAATATATAGATATATATATAATATATAATAATATATATTATTAATATATACTCTATTTATTATATATATATTATATATTATATTATCCCGTATGGCGATGGCGGGTGACGTGGCTTTGACTTTTATTTATAATTTCGTTCCACTTTTCCCTATACACTTTTTGGAACTTTTTCTTTAAATCAGGGGAAAAAGGAGAAATGTATTCCACAAAAAAATAATTAATGTACAAATAAGAATCAGTTTTATATAGTGAAATTGCAAGTCATTTAGACTCACCTTTGAAGGGTGCAATCGCAGACCACCATTGTGGGGTGAATTTGGGCCATCTTTTTAAATTCCTCTTTTATGTATAAATTAAATTTATATATTTTAATTTTTACTTAATCTAGAAGTTCATTATATAAATTAGTAATAAGCTAATTTAAATTCGAGTAATGATAATAAATAAGAAGAAAATAAATGTGGTGGCCCAATTCACCCATTGTAGGACAAATTTTGACACTTTTGAATGATTCATATTCTCCATATAAATTTATTTTTATTTTAATTTACTTAATATAAGTAAAACTGTGTTATTATATTTAATTAGCGTATACGTAATAAAAAAAGACATAATAATGGCTACATAAATAAGAATAACAATGGTGGCCAGTCACCCCATCATCAATTTATGGGGGATGGGTGAATCGGCCAAGTTAGTCCAGATTTACCAGCTATGCGCTGTTGGAAGAAAAGTACTTTGCCATTTTAAAGCTAACATTACTCAACTTATTAAAACACCAAAAAATTAATTAAAAACTTGTCTATGACATTTTCATTTTATAACAAAGTTTTAAAAAAACCTCACATTTTCAAAGTCAAAACCTAGATATGAAATTTATACCCCATATCTTAGTTTTTTAAAATATAAAAAACTCCCCCTCAAGGTAAAAATAATCTAAATACAACTTGTAGTACTACCGCGTAGCTATTTAATGAGCAAAAAAAAAATTTTTTTTTTTATTACGAGTCACCCCGCCCGACGCTTATATAACAAGACTCCGGTATCCGGATCGGTGTAAGTTCAGGCCGGATATCCGGCTATCCGGCTAACTCACTATCCGGCCCATCTTAATTTATATTATATAATTATATATATATAATATATATCTAATATATATTATATATATATATATTATATATATATATATATATATATTATTATATAGTATATATATTTATATCTATATGATATATATCAGGGCGTATACATAGGGTAGGAAGGGTAGTAGCTCCTACCCAATATTTTTAAGTCTTTTTATAAAATAAATAATGTACTTACTTTTCACTATTACAATTTTTATTGAAAGTGAAAAAAGATACTGATTTATAAAATAAAGTTAATAGAAAAACAAGTTACATTTAGCAATACGCAAAGATACTAAATTTCATTGGAAAATTTGCCTTCCTACCCTGTTCTTAAGAGTAAAAAGCTATCGGCGTGCAGAGATTTTCATATTTCATATAATGATATATAGGGCCAGCCAGACATTATTACCTTGCTGTACGAATGAAAAATACGAGAATCCACGTGAACGAAACTTTTCGTTCAGGCGCAAAACGTATCGAAGAAATTTGAAAAAGAAATTTTAAATACCATAGAAATTCCTCTCCTTCTCGCTCTCTCTCTCTCTCTATATAATATATATATAATACTATATATATATATTATATTATATTTATATATAGTATATATAAATATATATATATATAATATATATATATAATATATATATATTATATTGATTAGCCCCTGAGGTAATGATCTTTTTAAAAGAGATATTGTTAAAATTAATTACATTAAAGATACACTTAAATTTAAATAAAATTAACTCTGAATGCTATTCTTTGACCTAATCGTCTCACTTCTTCAGGACTGAATTTATAAATTTTTACTTTAATGATTTTAACTACTTCTTCAATCTGGCTACCAGGTCTGACTATGTAACTTTGTGATGGAGAAACTAATAATTTCAAAATCAGATTAAATCATACATAAAAGATTTAAATGAACAGATCTGTGCGTATGTATTTATTCTTCATACTGATCGAGGTGAGAAAATCCAAAAAATTAATATTCCTCAAATGTCATTATATCCGCTCAAGATACTGAAATAGGAAAAATTAAATAGATCCTTCACAATAAAAAATACCAATAGCTTTAATTTTCAAAGGTTAGATTAGATCAACATAAAGGTGAAGTAGAAGAGGAAACGACAGTAATGCCACTTTTTACCGCATTTACTCAAAAATGATTCATATCGTCGATTGGGAAGTGCAACTTTTTTTATTTAAAATCTACAGATAAAAATCTAAATCAATTACTGGAATCTTTTTTTTATTTCTATTAATTTATATTTCATATATTTGTGGGATTTTTTTATTTTGATCAAATAACAAGATACCTACTGAAAAAACTTATTTCTTAACATCATCTTAAGGAAAGTGAATCAATTTTTTGTCGCCTTGTTCTTTTACTTGTATGTAATTTTATTTTTTTATTAATTTTTGTTAAGATTAAATTTTTTTTCATTGTTAATTCTAAAGAGAAGACTAAGTTAGGGGTTTTAAATTGCTTTGCTCTTTATATTATCATATATATATATATATATATATATATATAATAATAATATTATATATATATAATATATTATATATTATATAATATATATATATTATTATATATGTATATATAGTCAAACCTAATGTACTTAGGTCAACTATTTACCGGTCGAGATGCATCTAGTTAGGTGAAGTCTACGCATCGACAATCTATATAGGTTAAGTCTCCCCCTTCCTAGTTCAGGTTATGATAAGATTTTTTTTTTTTTTTTGTGTATACTTAACAAAGACTTGCTTCATAACCTAAATAGTAAGGTAATAAACCGAGTGTCTAATTCTATATGATATACGTTGCTGTAAATGTAGGCCTAAATAGATCTATATATATATTATATATATATTATATATATATATATATAATATAGTATATATAATTATATATATATTATATATAATATATTATAATATTATATATATATATATAATTATATTATATTATAATATATATTTATTATATATATATATTATAATTTATATATATATTAGTATATATATATATATTATATATATATATATATATATATTGGCGGCTCGTCTTTATGGGCTCCGGGGCTGGACCCTAAAAATTAAAAATCCAGCATATTATTGGAAGAGGTTCGCATGGTACAGTAAGAAAAGTGAAAAGAAATTTTTTTTTAAACAATTTAATACATTAAAAAAAGAGTATAACAAAATAAGAATTGGATGTTTTTTTCAACAGCAAATTTTATTGTACGATATTTTTTGTTGTTAGCTTATGGTTTAGTGTTTGGGGTTTCCTATATTGCAGCCTGAAAAAATAGACCAACTTTATTGTAATTCTTTAAAATGAAGCACATTATGTAACTTACAGAAAAAGCACATACCAATTTCCTATGAGTGTTTTAGCAAGTGCCAGTTGGCTTTTTGAATTTTATAGCAATTACGAGATTTGTCTCATTTAAAATTGCATTTTCAAATTCTGTAGGAGTTGCTAGTTATCCTTTAATGTCCTTCTGTACATATACAAGACATATAAATGTAAATACAATAAAAATCATTTATATTATAAAGAGGAGTGACAGTGTGTTTTTTTTTTTTTTTTTTTTTGAGGTGTTGAGAATTTATTTGTTTATGAATAAATTATATTATTTACAGCTGTTAATAATACAAATTTTCTGAATCTGATTATTTTCCTGTTCTGATCAATTTGAAAATGTGATCCCCAAATGAGTTGTTAAAATGCGTGTATTTTTAAAATTAATGTTCACATTACCGAGAATTAAGTTTTATTCTACTTTTGCTCTGAAACCTTCAAAGAAGGGTAAGGCTCCTTTCCCCTATTGGCGATTTCGTACCAACAAAATTCTATTTACAAAAGATTCGAGGTTTCAAACAGCTCTCTGTCTCGATAGTGCACATATAAAGATGATTATATTATATATAGATATATATATTATCTATATATATATATATATATATATATATATAATATATATATATTATATATATCTCTATATATACATATGATATATATATATTTAGTGTAATATATGGAAGCATAATAATACGCCAATGAAAATTATTATTATTTTTTGGAAATTCTACCTAGTTTTTTAGATACAGGTGTCAGCTAGTCGGAACGCTATTATTATATATATATATATATATATATATATAATTATATATATAATTTTATATATATATATAGATATATATATATATATATAGATATATATATATACCTATATATTATATTCACGGTGACTCCAGACTTTTTAAAACTCCGTGCTCCTCTCTCTCTCTCTCTCTCTCTCTCTCTCTAGTATTATAGTATATTATATATATATATATATATATATATATATTATTATATTATATAATTATATATCAAATATATTTATATATATATATATTAATATATATATATATATTATAATTATTCATGAGAATATTTGAGTAATCCATATTATACAGTTTTTTTGGAAAATAATTGATTTTATGAGTAACCTTATTGCTTTTCTTTCAAATTCAGATATAATTGATTTAAATATATTAATTAATTTTTATCCGAAATGTGCCTTAAGAACAAGTAAATGTTCATTTTTTTTTTTTTATTTTTTTTTATAAAACGAGTGTCTTATTAGATTCCTAGGTAGGAAAAAAACCTTAATTAAAAAAATAAATCACGAATCTGTATTGCATACCGTCTTGAAATTTCCTTCCGCATTTTTGGAGAGACACATCCGGTTACCATTTAACTGATTAAAAGACATATTCAATGCGATGGAATTCTTACATTTTTGTTAAATTTTACATAAATCTGTCGTTCTGTGTATTATGTAAAGTATTCTTTCAGATGACCTATTTTCACCAAAAAATAAAAGAATTTATCATAACTACGAAATATGAAGAAATCGTTCGTTTCTAAAATAATAACTCGTGCTAAGCACGAATGTAGGAGTTCGCCTTTTTATATATATATATATATATATATATATATTTTTTTCAATTTAAATACAGCATGTTGATACATATATGTATACGGATATACCTTTGCAACGCAATATATATTATATATATAAATAAACTTGCAGCCCCTCCATGCCAAGTTTACACGAGCCGCCACTGTAAATATATATATGAAACTTACCAAAGCCCTCGAATGATATCGTAAAAAGTACGTGGTGTACCGCGAAACAAATAACATATTTGGAATTGTGGGTAAAATTTTTAGTAAAAAAAAGTTATTTTAATTAAAATATTAAAAATAAAAAAAATATAAAGTATACGTTTATAATGTGTACGATTAACTTCGGCGTAATTTTATTTCTAATATAAAGTGAGCTCGGTGAGTCAGTGTTAATTTTAAGAATGTTGTTGAATGACTTGTCAAATGTAAAACTGTGTAAATTATATGAAAAACATGCTCTCGTTTGCGCATGGAGATAAGGGTAGAAAATATGTAAAAAAAAAATTTATAATTTTTTTTTTTTTTAACTAAGCAATACCCTACCCCCGGGTTAACCGCAAAGATGAAGAGTCGGTGATCTCTCGCCTACCGTGGAATGACGGGACTGTCCATCCGCTCGGTGCTCGAGCCCCCTAAAAAAAAAAATTTCCATACAAATTTCATACGCTGATTCCAAATATGTTATTAGTTTTCTTGTACATATCGTAGTTTTTGAGATATGCGAGGATTTATAAGTTTTGGCCATATATATCATATAATATATATATTATAAATATAGTTGATATATATATTATTAATTAACTATATATATATATATTATTTATCATATATAATATATATATATATATATTAATTAGGGCGTGATCAATTATTGATCTTCTTTTTTTCAAAAATGGAGGGTCAGAAAGTTGTGTTTTGGTTAGCGAATTCACCAAATTTATATTTACAACCGGGCAAATTACATTGGTTTTGCTTGTTAAATAGCATACTCTCAATTCGTGAGTATTTCACGTTCATGTAAAAATTTCCAGCAACTGCCTTCTTATCATTTTTTAGTCTGTATTTCTGCGTCTAAGTGAAGAATAACTGAATTGTAACATATAACAATCTGTAAAAAAATTTTAGCCACTCGTAAAAGTTTTTAAACTAGCAATACTCATTTGCACTGAGTTCCTTTTATTATTTTTATTATCATTTATATTGGTAATTATCTTTTTTTTCTTTTTCCTTTTTGAATAAAATATTCCTGTTGCAAATATGAAAATTTGAAACCATGGCTAGTAAAAGGAAGACAAGACTGCCAACTTCCACTCACATGAGTAACTTCATTGGAACTGGTCGAGAAAGCGCTGCCTTCTAACTCCCACTCTATTGATTGTTCTAAGATAATGGCTTCTGCTAGAGAGCAAAGTTGATAGCGAATGTCAGAATTACCCAGGCACGCCACTCTGGCAAAGTATCCAAAAAGTGCTCGAAAAGTGGGACGTAGCAAACAGTTGTTTTCTGTGCCCAATTTTTAAATTCCGAGAGTCACAGTCCTGAGGAAAAAAGAAACTGGGAAAAGCCAAATCATATACACGTGTCAGAGGGAAACACTTGGAATTGAAAAGGCTTCATACAACGTTTTAAAAGCTCTTTGACTATCTTCAAGTAGCAAGTGTGAATTAAGCATTGTTCAGAACTTATTGAGGGTCCAATGTTCAAGTGTGCTGATCTTTAACATGAGTGCACGTCTTTCTGCTCTTCGTCTAAGGATATGAAATCCCTTTCAACAGGAAACTAGTGTTATTAATCGTTCAAAGAGAAGGGTGATCTGTTGGACGCATCAAAATGGGATTACCAGAGCACCGACACAGAAGGACAAATTAAAAAGCAGAAGGGCAAGAAAATGAATTAATAAGTAATTTCGGATATAAGCAGAAAAGCGAAGGAAGAGGTTAACATTACAACCAAATGAAGTTCCTTTCTCCGACAAAGATCAAGAGCCAACTGATGTTACAGATAAGAAATTGAAGATCCTTGCAAATCCAGGTGATGATCTTTGATGTACCTGCTACTCAAGTACAAGTCTGATTAATACATCACAATTGCGCAGTGTTGCATTGCAAATTATTAGGTTGTCGCCTACGTTGCTACAGCGCCATTACAACAGCTGCCATTTTTGGTGCTGATTAATACTGAAGGAGGACGGAGATAGAACAGGGACAAGACAGGAGGACAGGAACAGGAACTTGTGTGATCTCATATAAGTAAAAAGGCACAAGAAAAGTCATGAAATCACTTAATGCAGGAATTTCGATTCTCGTTGCCGATAGGCAATATTGCAATATATTTCGTGATGGAAGCAAAGATTCCACCAAAGTTTCTGTTACAAGCAGATAAACTCAAGTCATCAGTTCCAAGTATTGTGAAAGAAGAGCATTAACACTGTTTGCAGTGAGCCAGGCAGAAGGTATCCTTGCACTTTTACTCCAGATAACGACATAACGAAAAGAAACCTGCTTAAGTTATCATATTGCTAACCTCTTGTGACTTTCTTAAAGAAAACAACATGATAAAAGTTGCAGGTATGGTGGTGACTCGACGAATTTAACACTGGTTGAAAGGAGAGCCTGCATGTGTTGAGGCAAAGCTGAATCGAAAACTCATCTGGTTGGTTTGTGCTCTTCATACTAATGAGCTACCTTTCCGGCACTTCACAGAGTTGAATGGAAAAAATTTGTCTAACAACAAGTGGAGTGGTAGATTGGCAACATGCTTGTTACTGCAACAGAACTAGAAATTCAATCCTCAGTCCAAATCTACCTTTCCAGGAGCCTGTTTGGTTCCATTGGTGACTGTGTCAAGACTCTCCACAGACAGCTTTGGTACAGACTACTTCAGCATTAAACAGGCTGTACTTCAACTGATCTGCAGTATTAGAAAATTAGTCCCTGGCAAGCCACTCTCGGTGGTAACAATCTGCGAACTATGGATTTGTCCGATATGGGTTTCAAAAAACATGCCTTAAAGGCAACAACTGGAAAGTTACAACTGCTTGTAGAATACATTGTTGGCGCTTATTATCACTGCTGGTTTACAGTCAAATCGAAATTCTCTTGGGTGGTAAGTTTTTATAACGTTTTCTTTATGAATTTGAAAAATTTACTAAGGCAAACAAGTAGCAAGGTTTGTTTTGCAGACATCAGACGTTCATCGTGGTTCCATTTTAGTGAAATGGGCTTCGAAGCTTTTGATCTCGTAAGACCAAGCAGAAAGAAACAGGGTCCAGAAATAGTTGAATAAAAGCATGAAGATGATGAACACCAGGAAGACCTATCTGTTCGCCTAGGAACACAACACCTGCAGTAAATTCAAATGCAACTTCTCTTTTGACTGATTAGACTGTCAGAAAAAAAGTATTGAACCTCCACCTGACTTTAGACTCAAAATACCGGAAATAAGAAAGTTTTTTTCGAAATGATCCAATGCCAAAGTCC
>JABUQX010073986.1:0-12500 GCA_015478945.1 Trachelipus rathkii | reverse complement strand
CCCAAGTAACACCTGGTCTTTCCCTCCTTCCCTCCGCAATGCAAGATATGGATAGTGTAAAGAGAGTAGCTAAGATTTCAGACAATTTGTGCAGACTGTACAGGAACGGTATTTCTCTTTCATAAAGAGAAGCCCATTTTTTCAATACATTTTTCGGATAATTTTAAAAAAAATACAGATATACACTGATTCTTACATACATAAACATACATACAAGCTTACCTGTATTCGAAAACCTGGACACTTGGTGCCATTACTGCACAGACGTTCTCGGAATAAACATATAGTTCTCCTTCTCGATATAAATCTTCTTTCAGCTCCACAGTTCATCCAATTTGACCATTTACTCCATCCGCCGTCAGCTGTACAGTATATATATATATATATATTATATAATATATATATAATATATATGATATAGATAGTATATATATATAATATATATAATATATATCATATTATATATATAATATATAATATAATATATATATATTATATATATATTAAATTCTTTATATATTATTGTACATTAACTTTTTTTTGTTTCCAGTTTCTACTTTATTAGACAAAAAAGACAAACGTTTATTTTGGGGGATATTATTTTTTTGCAAAATTAATAGTTAAATTGTACATACATATATAGGATAATTGAAAGTGAAAGAATTATATTTTTATAAAATTTTTTATGGAAAACAGAAAAGTCAAAAGGTGGTCGCCTTATCAAAATCCAGAGATTATACTTGAGCAGTGATATAGGGGACAACTGACAGCTCAAACTGAAATTCCGGAAGTTGCACCGGAAGGTTCCACATGTTGCAAAGCAACATTGCAACATCTGTTTTTCAAGCTTGACGTGTTCAGGTTAGGTTTTAAGGTCGGTGGACCGCATTTAACTCTGAAGACCGTTTGTTGGAGTTTGCTCCCCAAAAGGGGCGGCCCACCAAAAGGGTGATGCCAACAGCATGTGGCCGACACGAATTGACGCTTTTTGGTTCCTAGAGTTTTAATGATCGGTAATCATTTTGTGGATGAATTCAATCGATTTTCGTGATCGACTTTACCCTATATTATGTTCCTAAATTCTCTTTCTACGTGACTGGTTTGGTTTTTACATTAAAAAATATAAACGAAAGAAATAAGCATCGTGATTAACATCGTATTAACCTTTTGAGAATGGAAGACTTTAACCTCCTACAGCTTTTCTCAAAAAAGTATAAGAGGTATTAGGTCTGAAACTTGGAATATAATCTATGTATTTTAAGCATGAAACAGTGTAAATTTCAAGTCGTGGATGTATATAGAGGGGTCACCCCCATAGCTTCCGCTACGCCCAGTTACGTCCTGTGAGTGAATGAGATCTTTAGGCTTATGAGGAACGAGGATCATCTGAAGTTCAAAAGACCGCCAATGGTCGATCTGACCCGACAACACAAACCTTTAGGTTTGTTTGTCTGTTTGTCTGTTGTTTTGTTTGTTTTATTTTATATATTATTTTTTTTATATTATTATTATATTAGTGAAAATTTAGGCGAGAGGGAACCTAAAGTTTAACATCTTCACAAATTTCCCTTCTGCGTCCTCCCCGTAAGGGGGACGCTGCCCCTTCTAAAAATTAAATTGATCGTAGAAGAATTGAAACTTGTGAACAGGGTGTAGAGGAGCCAGAGTTGGAGACGGAGTTGAGTCGGATTCGGCTGCGGAGTCCAGGGACCCCACCGGAGGGGGTCCCAGTTGAAAAAAGAAAGAAGAAAATGAAAGAATGCAAAACAGAGCAAGAAGAAGAAAAGAAAGGAAGAAAGCAAGAAAGAAAGGAGGAAAGGGGGAAGGAAGAAGGAAGAAGAAATGAGGAAGGAGGAATGAGAGTAGGCACAGACACCGGTGTAGGATCCGATGCCGTGCCTGAGTATAGTAAACATTTCGTATTAATAATCACGGAGTCATTACTTTTCACATAACTGAATTCTGTTCTAACATGTAAATATCCGTCAATTGCATTGCATCTTCAAAATAAAACCGTCTTTTCTAAAATGGTTGATAGACTAACATTATATTTTTAAATCTCATTTCTTTTCTTAAAACGTTAACTAGTATAATTTTTTTTCCTAATTGCAAACATGCATATTACTGTTTTACTATTTTCTGATAAGTTTTTATTTACATTATCAAAAATTGAGTGTCATTATAATATTCTTATTGTTTTTATGTTTGATTTTTAAACTGTATTTTTTTTATTTTTTTATTTTTTTTATTGTATTATTTCCACTCTCGATCCTTTTATGTTTTTTTTTCCTTTTATGTTTATTTTATTATTTTATTAGATTTATTTTTTTAACTTTATTAACTTTTCTTGTAAGTTCTATTGGCATTTGTCTTTGTGTTTAATTTTTTTTTTTTTTAATTTTTAAATTTAATTTAAATTTTTTAATTGTTAATTTTCTAAACTTTATATGCTCAATACTTGTTAATTTTCTTTTATTTTAAGTTTTCTTTTTTTTTTATTTCTTTTAATTTTATTTTTTTTATTAAAATTTTATTTGATTTATTTTATTTTTGTTTTATTTGCTTTAACTTTTTTTTTTTTTATTTTAATTTTTAACTTTTTAATTTGTTTTTTTGTTTATAACTTTTTTTTTTTATTTGTTTTATTTTTCATTTATACTTTGTGTTTATTTTTTTTTTTTTTTTTTTTTTTTTTTTTTTTTTTTTTTTTTTTTTTTTTTTTTTTTAGTATTTTTTTATTAACTTTTTATCTAGCAAAGGTTATAAGAAAATAATAATTTCTATAGTTTATTTTGCATCTATACTTGTGCTTTATTTTTTTTTATTTTTTTCTTTGTAAGTTTTATTTTGCATTTATACTTTGTTTAATTTTTTTTTTTTTTTTTTAATTTTTTAATTTTTTAAATTTTTTTTTAATTTTTTAATTTTCTAACTTTATTTTTTCCTAAAAATTTTTATTCTTATCATATTTTTTACTAAAATTGTCATGTTTTACATACCCTAAATCAGTAAATCAGTAAATCAAATCACCCCAAACCCCCTTCCCCACCCCATCCGTAATCTATTGATCTATTATCTATTGATTCAAGTCACATTTCGGTTATCATTTTTTGTATAAACATAACATAAATTCAATTCTTTATACAAAGATCAAGAATAAATGCTAACAACAAAGTTTTCACATTAATAAAGCTAACATAGCATCATCTGAACTAAGAAAATAATGTACAAAGACAAACCTAACAACTTACACACGAATAAACTGTTAACATTAGCAAAGTCCCCCACTTAACACCAGTAAAGAAACTAACATTGCACGCAAAACGTAGCCTATTCTTACTTTTTGAAGCATACATCTACCATATTAACGTTAATCGTACACTGACACAGTAACATTTAGCAAAAATTTAAAAAATGATTTCATTTGAAATTTATTACAAAGTGGAAAATATATTTTTATAATATTATTTTATGGGAAAAAAGAAAGTCAAAAGGTGGTTTCGCTTATCAAAATCCAGGATACTACTTGAGAGTAGTATAGGGTGGACAACTGACAGCCAAACTGAAATCCGTCATACTGATCAACGAATATACTCTAGCGTAATAAGGTTTCCACATCAATAAAGCTAACATGATGTAACCATGAACATTAAAAAAATAATGTACAACACAAGACCTGACAGACTACCAATAAACTGCTATCATTAACCAAAGTTCCATATGACAATAGTAAGTAACTAACATTACATGCAAAACGTAACCTATTCACAATCACAACATTGATTAATTATCATACTGATCAACGAATATACTCTAGCGTAATAAGGTTTCCACCATCAATTAAAGCTAACTATGATGTAACATCGAACTACAGACAGATAATGTACAACGATCAAACCTAACAACCTTAAGCCCGAATAAACTGCTATCATTAAACAAAGTTCCATACTTGACAATAGTAAGTAACACACAATATGCAAAACTGTAACTATTCACACTTTATCAGCATATCTCTACTAACATATCAATGTTATTTTACATTAACCAGTATATTTAACAAAGTATTACCGTATTTCCTGACCTATACATATGTGATGAACTAAGATTAAACTGCTACACACAAACACACACATCACAACCACACACACACACACACACACAAACATTACAGGGCAATAGTAACATCTGGAACCTTCAGAATATAACCTGAAATATTTTAGGGTTCTATCTCTTTATTTTAGGATCCCCACACCCTTTCAGAAAAATCAACTCGAACATATGAAAATTGATTTTATCGCCTATAACATTTGCATTAAGAGTGATGCATATACTTATTAATTTATTAAACAAACTGGTAGGTCTGGCACGGCGTATCATACAGAGGTGATTTGGCAACACTGTATAGACTTGGGGAGCTGAGTTCATATATAAATCAGTGAGCTACTCGATGGGGTATTCATAATCATAGCAAATATCTAAGGCAAACTTCAAGACACCTTCGTTGGATCTTTGGATCATTTCGAAGTTTTTTTTTTATATCACACACTGAGGATTTTTTCAAAAATTAAAACAATACCTATTCAACGAGAGTATAAGTTTTTATTATTAATACATATATATCTCATTTAAAATAACATTGTAACACATCTGTTCAATAATTAATAACGTAAAAGTAATTAAATACATTATCAATTAGGGATAGAGGTTAATTATATATGCACATGTCTAAAAAAGTGATTTTTTGCCGAAACGCTGTTTGAATATACAACCATTTTACCATTTGAGTAAAAAACTCACGTTGTCGTTACATCGCCACGTTAAAATGTATGTGTTGTCTGTTGTCGTGTAAATTATATTGTAATATATGGAATGAGCAATCTATTGTTAACTAATTATTTACAGATATAGTTGACCGCTTAAAAAATTGCATGAAAACTTGCTATTTTTAATTGTTTCATTATCATAAATAATATAATGGACTATTATTCCAGGCTAACCCTTCGAGAATGAATCCCACTAATAAAAAGAGAAAGACCACTATAACAGACATAACACCATCTCTATAGAGAAACTTAGAAAGATCAATGGAACGTCACACATATGTTGTAAACGTTATTGATGAAAACTTCTTCCATGGCCTTGAAGTATCGTTCGAAATGGTTGTTAGTGATCAATGATGCTTTATTACCAAGACTTAGACTAATGAGTAGCGATTCGTCTATGAGGGTTGGGAATCAATTTCACTTTGTCGATGACTCATTCACCTGACCGGAAAATACCTATGTTTGTAAACATCACTTACAGGATATATTAGAAAGTATTGCGGTTTGTGAAAGAGATGATGCTGATATGCGCGAAAAGTGGGAATTCAGTCCGGTGACAAGGCAACCTTTACAATCAAAGTAGTAGCTACTTGATTCAGATAGCGTAAGGAAACTAAGATTTTGGGGCTCGAATGCATCGCCCCAAAATCTTAGTTTCAACATTCGTTACAATTAGTAAATCCTAGAGAAAGGCTGTAGGTTGAGTCTTTCAAACTGTGTTCTAGTTTAGCGAAAATAACTCGTAAGTTAGAACCAAAGGAATATCATTCGATTATACAATTGAGAGAAAGAAGCAGAACGCACTTAGCTAAAAATATTGTGGTATGGATATACAGATTTTTCATGTAAACTGACTTATGAAAAATCGAGAATAATCGAAAAATGCCGTATAGTCGATTTGGCCCTGAACGTAAGAGTAAAAATACTTGATAATCCATCTAACGAAGAACAAGATGACCTTTTATACATTATAATGGCCATGATGAGTAATCAATACTATCATAAAGAAGATAAGTTAAAGTGTTTTAGACACCAAAAAGCATAAGCGTGATTGAATTAGCTTTTTCTTATGCTATACTGTTCAATAGTAATTATAGATACACCATAATAGACTGTGAAACATTATGGATTTAGACAGTTTCTAGACGATAATGTCAAGGCTCATGAATTGACACATGGCTTAATTCCTGAATGTCGGTGAATGTAATCAGTGAATTTTATGAAGCAATCTGTTTTAAAAACTCAGGATAATAATACCGTGCAGAGAAAATTAAGATTTGTAAAATCTGCCTTGAGCAAAAAGGCTGATCGCTACGGTAATTTCAAACACGATTGCACAAAAGCTATTTCGCAAAAAGGCAGTACATTTACGAGCCTAGTAGAAGACTGAAGGGAGAGCGGGGGACATGAAAAGAAAATTAAGAAGAAAGAAGAGATACTGATCCGTGGTTCATACATGTTACTTGATATCGAGACCATACCAGAAGATAAAGGATTATGATGATAAAGGAAGCAAGACACTAATAGAATTGCTTCGCTTATTTTACTGGTTATGCCAAAGATATATGCGAACATGTGTAATCATAAGGAAGGTGAACAAGTATGTTCACATTGTGGTCCAAGAACAAGATCATTTAAATTAGAGACCGAAAAAAACGCCTGTAAATCAATTTATATAGACTTCCTGATGGAGTTTTCAGAGGAAAATCCAGAGTCAAAAGTAGTTGTGCTGCACCTAATGGCGGAAATTTGATTCAATCATCGTAATATCATCACTACTAACACCACCCAACGTTCGAAATTCTATCAGAAGAAGTCCTATAAAAAGAGTAATAAAATAATTTTCCAAATGGGATACGAATGGAAATTCATAGTGTTCAGTTCGTATACATTGCTCTTCACACATGTGCATGAAAAGCATGCCTAAATGCATGGGTTTCAGTAAAAGACAATTCAAGGGTTTCTTTCCCGTATACATATTTTTAAATAGATACCTTGAATTGATAAGAACCTGATTCTGATATGAAATCTCTTCGAAGTAGGATAAAAACGTCAAGCAGAATGGAAAGCTGAGAATTTGAAGAGTTACTATAATAACTTTATAGTAAAGAATATCAATACATTTTGAAGAATGTAAAAATACTGTGTACACGTTTAATTACTAAGAAAATGGTTTGAAGTTTTAGAGGTAGTTTCATTAAAGAATTTGATTTAGATTGTCTAGATAACAACACCACACAATTGCATCTTTATGCTTTACACTTATAAAAAATGAGTTTATGCCTGAGAAAACAATTACTATTCTTAGTCGCGCTCGAACCCTAAAACTTATTACCTCGAAGCCAATCGCTGGCTCTGTATCAAGAGAAATTGAAACCAATTATAACCATTCAAGTCATTAGCTACGCCAACGTCGGAGAGAAAGGGTTCTTTAAATTTAAAGAACAAAGTGCTTTACCCTGACGGGTTCGGATATTGTGAACGTATGAAAACCCAGGCGTTCAATTACCCGTTGAGCAGGGGGCATGTCATTATAAGACGTATATAAAAGAGGACTAAATAATGAGTAATATATAGGTTAATGTTGTACGTATCAACTCGTATATCGGCTGTTGACCTGCCTACCATATTACTTACCATGAAACTCAGTAAGTAATAAGTTATAAATTATAGCCTGGCTTCTTTAATATCGTACGTAGTGTGTAATATAGTATAGTGATATGTGAACTGGAAGGTACAAACAGTACCCAAATCATTATCAAGATCCTGCATCATTACCGAATTAAAAACCATAATCATTAGCGACTCATATTTCTAACGCTTGCAATAGATGTATGATTAATACAACACGTACTCTCATTATCAATAGTACAATTCCATTGTACTTGCGATAGGCCCGACATCATACCATTCTTACATACTTCCCTCCAACTTAATAAGACAGAAAGATCATGTATTTAGATCAAGTTAACATTACGCTTTCATTATATCCTATATGGCTTCATAAACGATATACATGATATATAAATATATATAAGGACCCTATGTGGCTATATGATTATCGCTCCTGAAAAAAACTAATAGGTGAAAGATAATATATATTAAGTAATTCAAAGTAATTTGAATCATTTAATAACGAGACATATGTATCAATGATAAATATTTCTATACGTTTACATATTAAGATTTCTATTGCACTCACTATATAACAAGTCTTACTACATCACTCACGTCCTCGACTAAGCGTGAGCTCACTAAAATAAAATATTAATAATTATTTACCGACTCTGTGTGTTGTTAAATAATGGTTGATTATATATTATATATGATATAATATATATTAAATATTATTATATATATAATATATGTGTTGAAGAAATATGTGTTGCGATAAATCATACTGACGATCATTGCATATATAAGATATAATGAATATATAGACTATAATTGACATAACGTTGCGTATTAGAGAGTTGTATACACAAATACACCTAAATTTCAGTTAAGCAATTAGAGAGGTATTTATAGGTACGAAATAATTAATAAATCTTGAAGTTTGGTGTTTAAATAGAGAATAGTGTAAAGTTTTTATTAAGTTTGAAGGCATATATGGACCACTTCTTAAAAATTAAAAACAGAGGCATTCAGTACCACCAATATAATTAATTATCACGATAAAGTGAACGATCACTGATTTATCAAGAGAGAAAAACTTTAAAGAGTTATTGATCACGTCTTTTTTCATAGAATGAGAAAAGTGTAAAGGTGTTCGAAAACTTGATATGTAAACATTAATATCCAAGAAAAACCCATGTGATAGATGCTGGTTCATTGCAATAAATTACGTTCTAATTCTCTTATGTGATAGATAAATCTTTATTATATCTATATATTGAGCACCAAATACACCTCTAGAGTGACAGATATGATTAAGTATTTAGTGATCTAAGTTGAATAATAATCAAGTAGTTATTAGGTAGGACTCATAATTACAACAAAAGATAGATTTCCAACGCATTTATTGTTTAGTAGTATATAAAATTCCGATATTCTTATGTTAAACTATGTGTAACAGTTTGTGCAAATAATGCACATCAGTACCGATTAATAAACGCACGTTCCAGTAAACTGCCCTACTAAATATTACCTTTACGCATCGTTTCCTAGCATGCGTAATAATGCACGCTATAAAAATGATCAGGAACTACTCTTCAGACAAGTCAAACAAAGGGCATTGTACTAATGCTGAATTCTTTCTTGCTTAATTTTTGTTGCACTACCTTCATTCACGGGTGACTTATTGAAACAGGAAACTTTTTAGGTAAACTAACAGATGAAATAGCCAGATTTATGGTATCTGAGCATTAACGGTCAGATTCTCATATATGTCGTTGACTGGATCCTAATCTTATCTTATGCTTATATAATAAGTATAGAATGAGGAACTGCCAAATCGGAATACTTAGGAAGTCAAGATAGCTTCGGAGAAAATAGTGATTTAAAAAATTAATAGTATCCCTCTGAGTTTCATAATATAATACTATTTTAGTCTTAAGCATTGTTAAAGTTAACGTATGATCGTTGCTCTGAAAAAGTATAGGTCACCGATGAGTCATTGTACGAATACATCATAAACCATATGGTATAATGTTAACAGTTGGAATACTAGGCAATATAATGAGATTGAGAATACCTAAATTTTCTGAATTAATTATTTGATATAAGGATAATACTGTACGATACGTTCACTATACCTGACCTATTAAAATAAAATAGCTGCGACGAAGTAGACGAGTCTACCAGAATCCTAATGTTAAATTTACAGGGAGAATAAAAAGACAAGAGTTGATGAGAGTTATGGTATTAACAGTTATATTATGATATCCATATAATAGAGTAACTGTTTCAGCCTGGGAAACATCGATTAGTTTAGTCCTTCTTACTAGTACTTAAAGATGGTCCAATACACATCAAACGTTAAATAATAGCTGAATCTTTATATAAAAATATTTCAGTGTCGCACTGCCATCAGTATGTGTCATATGGTTATAAGGGCACATTAATTTCCATTTAATATTAATTTAAATAAATACTCTATCTAGGGTCTAATGTATAATTGTTTACTTTATTTGATTCACTAAGTCTAGTTTATTACTAGAATAATAAAATAGTATATTATAAAGTTATTTTTATATTAACCCTTACATAAAATCATTTTCATGTTTCGATGTTGGAGTATTTATACTGTTAAAGGGGGCGGAGCTCTAAAAAGATTAAACCTAAAAGATATTCAGGGTAATCTTCTGAAGGTTGCCAGATGTTACTATTGCGTAATGTTTTACGCGTGATTGTGTTGTAGGGTGTGTGTGTGTGTGGTGTGTGTGTTTTCGTGTTAGTATGAGCATTATATTTCTTAGATATCATAACAATAGTGTAGTTCTAGGAATTTAGACTTTAAAACATCTTTGTTATATATATTTACATTTTTGAATTAATGTGTAAAAATTTAAACTAATTGAATAATGATCTGAATACAGCAAGTAAAAGTATTATATTTATATTTTTGAATCAGGTTACGTTTTGCAATATTGTGAATGTTAGTTATACTTACTATTTGTCAGTATGAACATTTGTTATAAAAGTTGTATAAAGATTCCAATTACGAAAAATCTTTTGCATAGTAACATTGTTATCTTCAATACAAATTAATTTTACTTTATGTGTGCTCATGTTAACATCCTTTAGCTTGTATTTAGATGTGGAAACCTTATACGCTTAGTAAGTTATTTATATTCGCTTTGAATCAGTAATGATAAATTAAACAATGTTGTGATTTAGTGTTAATTCTAGGTTTAACTATTATGTTAAATACAGCGTTTATTGCAATGTAATTTATAGATTACTTACTATTGTCAAGTATGGAACTTATTCTGATTATGATAAGCTAGTTTATTCGTGGTGCTCATTAAGTTGTTTCAGATGTCTTTGTCAGGCTTGTACATATTTAGATAACTTTCTTAGTTCATAATAATTTGATTTAATCAATTATCAGTGCATTTATTGTATTGAGTGTGTGATGGACCCGGCATTCCGCGTAGAAGTATATTCCAGTCTATTAGTTATGTTAATCAAACTATGTTGTGATTTAAATAATTATTAAGTCTATAAAATAGACTATGTTACTATGTCGAAGTGTATCAACGGATTAACGTTTTAATATATGGTTAATAAGTGTATGACTTTCAAAATATAATAATAGAAAATAGGCTACGATATTTGGCTGATGCTAAAATATTGTTAGTTTCTAATTTAACTTAAGGTAGTTATAATAGTGAGCTAATCGACATATGCTAATGATATTCAGTTATATATCTATTATAATAGGACTGGATCATTGATCCTTTGAATACATTTTATTTACTTATATTCAGATGATACTCATGTTAGACTTTAATTTAAAGTAGAATAACTTTAGATTACGAATGTTAGCCATTATTATTTACAGTGTTTGATTTTTTTATAGTGTATAAATTTGAAAAGTTATATTAATATCATATAATTAGTATTAACAAAAAAGATGAGATAATACTCAGAAAAAAACTATGGCGTCTGAGAGATGATACTAATAATAAAATCCAAATATAAAGAGATTTAAATCGGATAGTGGGAGATAGAGGTAAGAGAGTTATGTGGGTTGATATTTAATTTATCTATATTAATTCATTTAATTAGGGTATAGGTTATATATAAACATTGTCATATATGAGGGGTTATAGTATATATTATTAAAAAATTTATTTAATATAAGTTAATTTTAAAATTTATAAATGAAATAATAATAATAGTAAATTATTTAATTAATAATAATAATAATATATTTATTAAGATTATTAAAAAAAATTTATTACATATTAAATAATATACAGATAAAAAATTTAAAATAAAATAAAAAATTTTATAACATAATATAACTGGTTCATTTCGTCCTAAAATATTAAATGTTGAATACAGTCAAGATAAAAAATATATCTATATAATTTAACATTAAAATTAACCACAATCATTTAATTCATACGTCGTATATAATAAAATATATTTTCTGAAATAAAATTACAGGATATATATTTTTTATTAGCACAGGTTCCACGCCGATTCCCTCAAGCCTAAAAGACCGAAATCAGGAAAAAAATATATAAAGTAAGTAAGTATTATTATTATTTATAGAGATTTGAAAAAAAAAAAAAAAATAAAATAGAGAATAGAAGGGAGAACCACAAAGTAATAAATGTAAAAATAAACCGATCAGTAGGAAAAAAAACGACCACCGATTTAATTAAACCCTGATGTTTTAAATATTATTGAAAAAAACAAAAATAATAAAAAACAAGCATAAAAAAAACGAAAAATAAGTTAAAATTAATAATAATATAACAAAAAATAAAAAAAATTATTTAATTAAAAGCAATAGCATATTATCTTTCATTAAAATTAATAACATTGATCTCAGGAATATTCTTGATGTTAAAATATTTGGAAGTTAAAATTAATATATTATCAAAAATAAAAAATAAATTTTAAAAACATTAAAAATATAAACAAATGAATAGGAAAAAAAACTTTCTTATCTTTTGATGATCTTTTAAATAATTTATAAAGTAGCTTGTTTATTACTTCCCT